>JAWWMW010099120.1:0-11080 GCA_035048345.1 Echeveria elegans
ACAATACACTCTCTTTCCTACTTTATTTTTCTCTTACTTACTTTTATTTTATTTTTACTCTCACACTCTCATTATTCATTAATTATCGTGCCATCAACCAAAATAGAAAGATCATTTAAGGACATTGGTGTGACGTGGCCTTCCACTCTAGGCAAAAGTCAGATTTGGACGGCATTGTTTTCCTCTACACGTCTAAATAGGTGATTGATTAACATTGATCAATACAAAAAACAAGATAAAGTTTTCTGTTTTGGGGCCCAAAGTCAGTATAATGATTGATAGTGGAGCTCGAAAACCTATGCGCCATAATTTTTGTGTCCAAGTTAAAAACTTGTGAGTTTGAGCTTAAAACTCTAACATTATTTATTAATCATGTCACCAACAATGTCCTTATCTCAAATCCTTCATCCATTCTACTTCCTCCTGTTTTTTTTAGTCAGTAGAGTAAACCTTAAGTTGAAAAATGTGACAAAATGTGGACTTGTGTTTCCTCATCATCTCCTCAACCAATGTTAGAATTAGGCCAAATGTCACACAAATGAATAGACAAGGATGATAAAATATTTGATCTTTATTTCATTCTGATCGAAAATCTATAGGAAAAATGTCATATGCACCGACAGATCACACATATCTTAAGATAAAAGTTGCAAAAATAAAATTGTGTTCTTATGACTTGGATTAGAACCAACACACTCTCTTTTGTGTTTGTAAATTATAAATGCACAGAAACAAACAAAGAGTGAATTTCATTCAGAAAGTTTCAATCTTTTTTTTCTCCAAACCCATTAATGCAACTCTCCCTTTATCATCATCCTTACCTCATTTCAAAGTCCACCAAAGCTACACAAGATAAAAATCCCAAAAATCTCGACTTTTACATTTAATGCATTATGCATCTCTCACAAAAGGACCAAATTACTTGACCCCATCTCTTCCCAAAATTTCTCGTCTTTTTTCTTTATCAACTCTCAACTTTATAATCATGACTTCTCCCTACTTTTTCGCCCTACTGTTGTTCCCTTCTCTATAAGTGTCCTTCTTCCATGTCTCTCACTTTGGATTCTGATTTGTGAAATCAGTTTTTATAACATAAAGTTGATTCCTTTGCTGAAATTGAGGTGCCGATTTCCTGATTTGAGACACCATCTTCAAGTGCTTGTCCCTGATCTGTAAGTTGATATTTTGTTTATAAAGTTGTGAACTTTCATCTTCATGTTTAGGTTTTTGTGTTTTTGAGATTGAATTGTGAGATTAGGATTCTAAAATTTGGTATTTTGGAAACTTTTTTTGTGTGTGTCAAATTCAGTTTGGTTTTTGTCAGTATGGAGTCTCAGCAATCAGTGATGCTACAAACCCCATCAGATGTTGTTCGTGTAAATTCCAAGTCAGGTTCCAGCTCTGAGGTTCAGAATTCGAGCAACTCCACATGGGATATCAGTGTTCAAAACAGGAACAAGTTAACACCTTTATCTAAAAATTCAGATGAAGTTATTGGTGTTGCAGAGGTTTTCATACACCAAGCGAGAGATATACATAATGTATGTATTTACCATAAGCAAGATGTTTATGCGAAGCTTTGTTTGACTAGTGATCCGGACACTACCGTTACAACGCAGATTGTGAATGGAGGAGGAAAGAATCCTGTTTTTAACGAGAATGTTAGTCTTAATGTTCAAACTGTTGATTCGGTGGTGAAGTGTGAGATATGGATGTTGAGCAGGGTCAGGAATTACCTCGAAGATCAGTTGTTGGGGTTTGCTTTAGTTCCGCTTTCTGATGTTTTGAATGAAAATGGTGGAAAGCTGTCACGGGAGTTTACATTGTCTTCTACTGATTTGTTCCATTCACCTGCGGGATTTGTTGAGCTATCCCTTACTTTTATTGGTTCATGTCCTAATGTATTGGGAGTATCCGCGCCACACTTGACTTCAACTGTAAATGGGAATGGGAACGGCAATGTGTCAGGGACTCTCAGCTCGCCTACTGAAGAGCTCGAGAAACTTGAGTTTCCTGATCCGAATCTACTTAACGAGAATCATCTTATGGTGTCGGAGTATTTTGAACTGTCGTGCACTGATCTTCCCGGACAAGACTCTTTTGTGTTTGAGACGGAGGAGAAAGGTGCACAGGACAAGTCAGTTGATTTGGCTCCAACAAATGAAGTGGATAGTTTCGACTCAGATAGCAATGTCCGGAAGTCTCTAATTCAAGCATCAAGAACGGAAACTATTACCAGCAGTGTCTCCACCAACGAATCCCCAACTCCATCCACAAACGAGTCAGATAGTTCCCAATCAGTCCACACCACTAAAAATCCGCCAAACAACAAACCAGATGCAGGTGAGGCCGAAAGTGGTTCATCCAACATTCCAACTCAAGACTTCGCAAAACTAGCAGTTAATGCTCCAGTCCCAGTCGAGCCAGACCACAAAGTTGTTCAACAAGACTACGTCGACATGTACTTAAAAAGCATGCAGCAATTCACAGACTCATTAGCAAAAATGAAGTTACCAATCGACTTAGAGAACAATAGTTCCAGAAGCGTCTCTGCCGACAGCAACTCCCCAAGCTCCAACAGCAATAAGGGTCCGAAGGTATTCTATGGAAGCCGCGCTTTCTTCTAACTGGTTGAAATCCCTTTAGGTGTTAAAGTAAAATAAACTTTCTGAGTTTGAAAAAAAAAACTTCCATTTCTTGATGTCCTTTAGAATCTGTAAAATTGGAAGTTTTTGTCATCTCCTAGTTGCAACTTGTTGATCAAAACTTATGTATGATTTCATTGTTCTAATTTGCTGCTATCATAAATCATATTTGCATACCATTTCACACATGGCAATGTTGTAACGCGTGTGTACCATCTCGAAAGAATCTAAATATGGTCATAAACCCGAATCAAAATCAAAGTTTTTTTTTGTAGTAGAATTGAAAATTTGACCCATCTATAAATAAAATGCATAAATTGGTTGAAATGAAAAGGTCAAAATTTGAATGATCCCATCTAAAATTTTCACCAAAGGAACTGGTAAACTTTTTCCTTTTTGGATGGATGAATGTATGTAGTACAAAAAAATTTAACTTATTTAACTAATATTAAGTACATTACCATCAATCATAAAATATAATCTTCTTCAAACGACATATCTACCAAGACTTCATAGCAACTTCATATCGATTGAAACAATTTCATTGCGTATGCGACAACAACTTCACACGAAACACAACTTCCACGCCAGCAGAGGCATAAAGAATGGAAGACCTCCACACCTGGGGCATGTTGAATGAAAAACCTCACCTAAAGAGAGTAAGAACTCCAACAGAAAAATATGGTAGAGCCAGTGTTCGAACTCGGAATATGTAAACTTCTAAGCATTTCTTTTCAACTTAATGACTAATTAAGTATGAATAAGTAAAGCCCAAAATCTCAATAAAAATTATTTAAAATTTTGTTGTAACTAGTAGTGTTTACTGAGTTGCCGTTGTCTTAGCATTGTTGTTGTACGTCTCCTGAATAGCAGTTGTCTAAGCATTATTGTTGTGTTCTACTGTCCGTACATATCTAAAGTTCAAATTTTGTATTTCCAAATAAAAGGACAAACTTGAAGTACTCATCTATTTTAATTCTATCACATCCTTTGACAAAGTATAATCTGTTGTTTTGTGTTCCTCAACTTGTGCATGTTCACAAGTGATTCTAGTGAGTTCAGTTCATACCTCAACTTGCTTGAATTTTGATTAAAGTTATTTATTTTTATCATTCGGGTGTTTGTTGTATATATGAATAAAGTTTCAAAATTTATCATCTGGGTGTTTGTTGTATGATAAAAGTTATGATTTTTATCATATGAGTGCTTGTCATATGAATGAAGTTTTAATTTTTGTTGTATGGTTCGTGCTTTTTAGAAAATATAACGTTAGGTGTTGTAGGTGGATGTTGTTTATATAAGAAGGTTCGTATTCAGCAGAGTTCATAAACTTGAACTTAAAAATTACTCTGAACAAAGAGCCCGAAAGAGCATAATGTTTCTCCGCAAACTTTGGAAGAACTCGAGGTTGAGATTGTTGAGTTGCGCAGCGTATAAAATGGAGATTTTATTATTTAGTGGATAAACTATTACATGATTGACTCACTCACTCCTTAATCTCACTCATTCTTTTTCAATTCAAGTGCCTAAACAACTTCAACACACTCTTGTGTATATTAGTACACTTACTCAACTGTGGGTTAGGATCGTTTTGATCCAACAACTACAATTAAGGACTCTAGATAATTCTAGCCAAAATATCTTCACCTTTCGACATTTCTCTAGAGAATTCCACCACTTTCTCCTCCTTAGTTGACTTTAGAACTTGAGACTCACTATTTGGGTCATGTTGTTAATTAATTTGGACTAGCCTAATTAGACATCAATAATTCAATTCCCCCTCAATGCCTAATTGATCTTCTCTGTATGGCGGCATCTTGATGTTGGCTCCAATGTCGAACTTATTGTGAGTGACTTGATCAAAGTTCCTTTCCTAAACTAACTTTCCTTGAGCCTTGAATTGTGTTGAATATTTTTATCTTATATTTGAGTGAACATCAATGTTCTTTGACCTTTATGAATAGTCTCTGACCTTTTGCACATCTTCAGTCTTCTCTGAGAGATCTTGAACTTCTAGTTGTGTTGCAACTAATTCTCTCTTCTTGACTGAGAATGAATCCATCAGCTTCTTCTGTCACAACCACATGACCTTCATCTACTGTCGTTGTATTCACATTATCCTCATGTTTATCATGAGCTACTTCCACGATCATTGAAATTGCTGATATCTCTAATTAATCATTGGTCTCCAAGTCTTCAATCCATACTTTACCAATATGTCCTTAGAGATCTCATTCTTTTTCTACCACGTCTTCTTCAACTGTAATGGTTGCTTCAAAATCTCACCCATTCTCTTGTGAAACATCCTCATCGACGTCATATGTTGTCTTGAAATTCCATTCTTCTTCACTAGCATCGTCCTTATTCTCTAGCTTTACAATGTTACTTTGAATTTTCTTGAGAAACTTATATTCTATTGCATAATGCCCGTTACGTTCGCAAAATAAGCATTCTCCTCGTATTGGTCGTCGATGTTCACGATGCTCGTCTTTATCCAAGTCATCTTTGTCGTCATTATTCGATTTGTGCCCTCGACGACTGAACTTTCTTAAATTGCACTTCCCATCGTAATCACCCTTTTTAAAATTCAGACTTGGTCTCTTGATAGTGAAGAGAGCTTCTTTTGTTTCTGACTTGACTTTCACCTTTGACATACGCTATAATAAAGCTTCTTGATCCACCAATAGATTTTCAAGCTCTACCAATGATGGATGGGTTTTCCTTCCTTGGATTGTCGCAATAAAGCTACTGTATTTAGGATTTGATCCATTTATGATTATCCTTCTTATACGTCCCTTTTCAAATTTAGCTTCATCTTCTATTTCTTTTATTTTGCGGCTCAAATTCATTATCTTAAGAAAACATTGTTTGATAGATAACCTACCCTTAGTAGTGTTTATCAACTCATTTTCTAGCAGTTGTAGTCTAGTCGTACTTTTGTTGGAGAAGAGTGATGACAGAATGTCCTATGCTTTCTTAGGTGTCCCTTATCGTGCAATTCTTGACCGCACATTCTTGTTCATACTCATTAAGAGAATACATATCGTTTTATTAGCTTTAACATTTCATGCCTCATATGACTTATCATCATTGTTGGGTGGTGAGGTTTGGCTACCATTAATTATCTCCCATAAATCATATCCTTTTAAATAATACTTATAGCAAGTCTTCCAATCTCGTTAGTTGTACTCGTTAAGTTTTTACATCGATCCAATTATACTATTTAAATCCTCAATTATTTAAGCTAAGTTTAGAGTGTACCTTTGATTGGTCCTCCTGCCAATGTTACTTCACAGTCTATATCTCGTTTGCCTTCTCAAGCGGTCCATCTACGCTCCTCCATAATTCGCCTTACTCGCGCCTGACCTCGATCGTCCAACTCTTGATACCAAATCGTTGAGTTGCGTAGTGTACAAAATAGATATTTTATAATTTGATGAAGAACCTATTACAAGATGGACTCAATCATTCCTTAACCTCACTTAGTCTTTTTCAATTGAACATTAATAATTCAATAAATCATTGAGCTACTAAAATCACGAAGAGTATAACTTGTTTCCACCGCATCGTTGCCTACGATGTATTATGATAAATATGGGAAGACGCTGCAAGTGGAAGGGTAGCTTACTGAGAGCCAAAGGAAAGGAGAAGTTTGGTTTAGTTTGACGAAACTTCTCGCTCGTTTAAAGAATAGTATTCGCTTTATCGATAGGTAGAATTTCTCTTAATCAAATATGCTTCATTTTACTCGTACAACTAATCATTGATCTTTTTGTATATGACAATAGAGGTGTCAAATCGGACGGAAGTGGGATGTTAACGGGTGGGAACAATTGGATAATGGGCTAACGGAAAAAATTCCGTTCAGCCCATTAACACTATTGAGACTAACGTGTCGGGATCTTAATGGGTAGAGATCAACGGGTATTAAGATCATTTATCTCATTAAGCTAATGAGAGGTGAATGAGGATTGCCCCATTCCAGGCGGTCACCCATCCTGATACTGCTCTCGACCAAGCACACTTAACTGCAAAGTTCTTATGAAATCTGATACATCAGTGCTGATATGATTCCCCCTTCCGCATGGTTATTTTGAAGGCATTCATTGTTGATAACATTCAAACGTCTTAATGTACTGACATAATGAAAACCTCAGATTTGAATCACTTGAACAGTTGCACGTGTCTCGTGGACTAGATGAGGGTACGTAGTTACACTCCCCTACATGTTTGCTATTCCCTCCGTCCCAATATTTTCTTTTCATTTGATAGTTGGTACAGTTTTTAAGAAAATTAAATTTTGTGAGATAAAAGTAGGAAAGCGAATGAGTGGAAAGTGAATAGATTGGAGAGAGGGTGTAAATGTAAGAGAAAAAGTTTTCCATTTAAGGCAATGAGAAGAAAATTTTGGGACACCAAAAAAGGAAATGAGAAGAAAAATATGGGACAGAGGGAGTAGTTAATAGATTATCTATTTTGCTCGCATCTGGTCGACTTTTTGGTACCTGTTAAACTTATGCCTGGTATTTTATTCATTGATGCTGATAATTGGAGTTTGGAACCTTATTGTGTGATTTCTGCACAAAGAGTTCATCTAAGCTCGAGCAGCGTTAATGTTTCTCATTTATGCCGCTTTTCATTAGGGACCTAACCGACAGTTCGTCCACGTACTAAGCTTATTGCAACAACAGTCTCAGGCACTGCCCTACATTCCAGTGACATTGGACTTATGGATAAAGCTAAGTCACCAACAAGTAGTAAATGTAGGAGGCTAAGGTGGGTGAGCTTCAATTTAATATCAACCAGCAACAAAAGGGAGGTGCTGCCAATCCCATAAGGTAAGACAGCTACTTCAATGGTTCATCTTCATGCAGTTATTGATTGAAATGAAAGCATGAGTCTGCATCACCATACCCATTGTGTTTCTCCATTCTTGAAAAGAAGAACACAGACATTATTGTTGCGGCTGCAGTAGATGGATATTGTATATAGTCTGCCACTTTTTGGCAGAAGCTCCAAGGCCTCTCAGTCCCCATGTGGACAGATCTTACACTCTGATTCAACATTCATGGTTTTTAGGCTGATCTGATCAGTCAGGGTTCTTCACTCTTCAGTCACTCTGCACTGCACAGAATCACATGGTCTCTAAAATGTGCCGTCAGAATCAAACTAACTTTGTAAAAGGAACATCAGTCGAGTGCTAAACAAATCCAGTTTTAAAGAGTAAAAGCACAGTGTGAAAATGGGTCATCATCATTTCATTCATTCTTATATCACCGTCAACAAGAACATGTGAGTGAGAGCCCAGCTTAGTTAATGTCTATTGGAAATTCTACAGTTCTGATGATTAATTGTAGCCTTGTGGTTGTGGGTCTCAGCAGCGTGAGCTCTTTTTGCAGCTAAGTGCCCCAGCTGCACTGGTGAGTGAACTCACTGATGAAGATGGCCTCGCTCCGAGGCTGGATGCCCTTGCATAGCTCGATAATGTTCCTGCTCCGGACTTGGTGAAAAATGCACCATTTAGCATTAAGTCTCCCTCTGATCTCCAGTTCCAGTGCTTCCATTCATTCTCTGGCGCATCCTCATGCTTCGTCACCTTACGAGCAAAATCAATCAGTTAACAATTTAAGTATCCGAAATGTTAAAGTGCTTAGCTCCCAAACCTCTTTGTTGAACTCATCATTCGGTGCTAGAAATCTATTCCCTTGGCTATTGATCGTCGGGTTAGCACTTCCTCCAATGGCGTACATTTCCCAATGAGTATAGTCATTGTTCACCACATGGAAATACCCATGTCGACACCTGCAAAAGAGCCACCAAGTAATGTAAGAAACAAGCCATATGGGCAAGGACAACCGCCCTTATAAGGCCATGTTACCTTGGCATTCTTTGCACAAGTCCTTCACCAAAGTGGTTAAAGGCAATAGTGACCTGCATATTCTTATCATGCTCAAAAGTATCGCTATGGCCTAAAAGCATAACCTTGTTATGATGAGTCATGTAATTGTTAGATATTGTTATAGCAGTCGAGCCACGGATGGCATCAATCAGTCCATCATGGCAGTTCGACAAAGAACAATGATCAACCCATACGTGACTCCCACCAAAAATAGACACACCATCCCCATCTGAAATAGTCCTGAACCCAAAATGGTCAGGTGAGTCCCTAACATCAGTGTTCCCTCCTTGCTTGCAGTCATGAATATTAATCCCATGGATGATCACATTCGTTACATATTGGATCGTTATACAGGGTCCTCCAGCAATGTGCACGCTAGCTCCTCGTCCATCTATAGTTTTAAACGAATTCATTATAAGCTCTTCTTTCAACTTGATCACCATGTCACGTTCGAAAATGATCCATAGTGGCTCATCTTGTATCACAGCGTGTCTCAATGTGCCTCTTTTTGGGTTCACTGGATCATCATTGTTGGGATCAGTTACTACATATATCCTTCCATCACGGCCACCAATGGCATGCTTCCCAAACCCAATGGCACAGTCTGCTAGCCGCTGTCGGTTCTTGGCCCAGTTCTTGTCACACCTCCAGCAGTCATCTATTGGGTTCCCTGTCCCACAGGACAGGTACCCTAGCCTCCTCTTTGACTCATTGATACTCCTATAACAACAAGTAACTTCACTACATCATTCATCTGATCAATGCCACAAATATAACCCCCAAGAATTTACGAGAATCCGACATGTAAAATTCTCGTGACTCAAAAATTTGGACGTGTAAATCCTAATAGTATAATTTTAAATAAAATTTCATCACTAATTTATTTTCGAAGATGTGAAACAGTTCAAATGGACATAAGTACAGAGTAATAACATAATGACATTTACCTGTGCACTTCATTGACGACCGCCTCTGGATCAAGAAAATGGGAAGCTGAGCTGAGACTGACAGTTGAAGAGTGCAAGAAGGAAAGTAGGAACAATGAGAGGAGAGGGAATGCCATTTTTTGAGATGAGAAAAATGTTAGTGTGTGTGTGTGTGTGTGAGGAGAGAAAACTTGGTGGGTTATAAAGGGGAACTTTCGATGAAGACTTTTGTGCAAGGAGCTTTCAATAAATCTTACTGCATTGCCTTTTTTTTTTTTTTTTGTCTCGGGATCCAATTGGATTGAAATTATTGATGAGAAAATGGACAAGATCCTCAGTGTCTATTTGTCTGTGATTGAGCCTTTTTAAGGAGTGTTTCAGATCTCAACCGACACTTTTAATGTTCATTTCTAAATTGATGAGTGTAAGTATCATTCATGGTTTATTTTGAGGCTAGAAGGAAACAAACATGGTGCAAGACGTTCCTTCCTTACAAAACAGGCGCGCTTTAATGAGCGAAAACGGTACGTAAAATTGTACAATATCGACTAAATGATGAATGAATGAACACCTTTCTGTTTCTTGTACTGAATAATGAAATATGGACTTATAAATCCATGTCAAGGCTGAGACAGATTAAACTGAAACAACGGCAAACTTTAACATGATATAAGAGTTCCTTAAGATTTCTGAATATGTATAAAAGCGTGTCGCACATGAAGATTCGATGATGGAAAAGAAGTTATATGATAAGGTTCGGTGAGTCATTTGATTTGGGCAATCTCTCAGGTTCCGTTTAGTTGCGGGAAAAAAAGTGAGAAAAAGAAAATTTAAAGAAAAATAATTTTTCCATGAAAAAGTTGTAAGGAAAATTTAATCTCATTTTGTTTATTTTTTTCAGTTTTTTTCTTACAACCAAACATATATTTCATTTTCACTTATAATTTTCCTTTTATTTTTTCATTTCCTCTCTTTTTTCCCTGCAGCTAAACGGAGCCTTAAAGAGTTAACTCAGCTTGAATGGAGTGTGTGATGATGATCTCTCTAATCTTTTATTGAAATAGAACTCAATGAAAAGGTAAACAAGTTCCTCAATCTTCCCATGTGAGATATATTCCCTTTAGCTGCTTTTATGTGTTGTATTGCAGTTGCATGGACAAGATGATAGTTGAAGTAGGCATTGCACTTGTTTCTCATATTAGGCCGAGATGAACTCACAAGTGTAAACGAGTTAAACACATACTGCAAATTATAGAAACCAAGTAGAAATTGATTGTTTGAATTGGGCAATTCTTGCCTAAATGGCTGTAGCCATTCTACCCTAACGCAAATACTTCACACGTTACTTGTTTCTATGTACAAGTGAACCGATGGTACAGATTTACACTAAATACTACGATGGAATGATGATGTATGAGACAAGTTTAGCTGTTATGGTCTAACTGAGATCGACTTGGACAAGCACAGGTTTGCATTGTTCAGACTTGTGCCGAGCTGCCCTTTGTCGCCAGCTCCAAACGCATAAAGCTTACTAGATTCGGTTAAGGCAAAGGTGTGAGCATTCCAGTATATGGAATTTGTGAGACTTATTTGTACAATGGGTTCATTCA
>JAWWMW010099130.1:0-11078 GCA_035048345.1 Echeveria elegans
ACTAGTTCGGGATCAAACCAAAATTCTAGTTTCTCATCGTGTTCGCTCTTGGGTTCAACCTTGACTTCTTTTCCCTTGCTAGAACTTTCCATGGCGTATAATATTGGAATTTTTTTTTGCAAATTTTTGGGTGATTTGAGGAAGGATTTGAGTTTAGAGAGAAAGATGAGGAATAAACTTTGACGACAAAGATGGGTATAAGTAGGAGTGAAAACCATTACGTGTTTTCTATTTTTTTTAATTTAGAAATTTCAACGTGATTACTCGATCGAGTGACATTTTCTACTCGGTCTAGTGAGACAGAGGCGTGTTACTCGATCGGGTAAGGATTATACTCGGTCGAATGAGCCTGTTTTGGTTGATTTTCATTTTCCTTTTTGTCGCTTTCCCACCCCGCACTGAATTTTTCTAATTTTAACATTAAAATCAAAGATACAGAAATAAAGTAAATACTTACTGGCCTATATTAACATCCTGGGATGGACGTAGCCGCTCTTTCTTATAAGAAACGCACTCGAAAAGTCCTCTGCTAGGATCCCTTCTCGAGAGGACATGCGAGAGCTTGGTCACTATGGATCGTGAAGATCTAGTCTTTTGACCAGAGAGCTTCGCCTTTCTCCCATGTAGGCCTTCAATCGGTGTCCGTTGACTCTAAATATGCTTCCGTTTTAACTTAACAGTTTCACGTGTCTGTCAATGAAAGTCCTTGGTAATTTGAATGGACTTGACCATTAAGAACGTATTTTTCCTGGAAATAGCCTCATCATAGTGTTGTACAAGAGTACTGTCTCCTTCCGAGAAAGACTTTTCCACTAGTTTCTTGTCGTGTCACTTCTTAGTCTTCTCTTTATAGAGTCTAGCACTTTCATAAGCGTAGAGCCTCATTTTATTGAGTTTGTGGAGTTGAAGAGTTCGTCTTTCACCAGCCGCTTGGGCATCGAAGTTCAACTTTTAAATTTCCAACATGGCCTTGTATTCAAGCTCGACTAAGAGGTGACATGGTTTACCGTAAATGACCATGTACAGTGACATCCCGATGGGCGTTTTGAAAGTTGTCCTATATGCCCATAAAGCTTAATCCGGTTTCGATGACCAGTCATTCCTTGATCTGTTTACTGTCTTTTATAGGATTACCTTGATTTCTCTGTTCGAGACTTCAACTTGACAGCTTGTCTGAGGGTGGTATGGTGTAGAAATCTTATGATATACTTCATGTTTCTTCAACATCATTTCCAATTGTCTTCCCTTGAATTGCATCCCATTGTCGCTAATCACCATGCGCGGAACTCCATATTGAGGAAAAATAACTTTCTTGAAAAGCTTCTTGACTGATTTTGCATCGCATGTAGGTGTGGCTACGGCTTCGACCAATTTTGATACGTAATCGACGGCAACCAAGATATATTTATTTCCGAAGGACGA
The DNA here is from genome assembly GCA_035048345.1 of Echeveria elegans. Taxonomy (NCBI): domain Eukaryota; kingdom Viridiplantae; phylum Streptophyta; class Magnoliopsida; order Saxifragales; family Crassulaceae; genus Echeveria; species Echeveria elegans. The sequence continues at coordinate 1,423 of JAWWMW010099130.1, forward strand.
ACGAAATGCTCCCATGAAGTCAATCCCCCATACATAAAAAATTTCGACTTTGAGCATCCCTCATTGTGGCATTTGGTCCCTTCTCGAAATGTTTCCCGTTCTTTGGCAGGCGTCGCAAGAGTTAACGAATCTATGCGTGTCTTTAAAGAGTGAGAGCCAGTAAAATCGTCGGACTTCTGGAGCTACGATGGAGCTACGATGCCCAAAACTTCAGGAACCCTTCCATCTTCTGACAATCGTCGGACTTCTGGTGATCCGATTCCATCCCTTGCGAAGAAGATGGCGCAAACACCTAGCGTGCATCCGATGGGCCGTGATGATGGTGTGATGCGTTCCTTTGCGGCTGCCCTCAACGATGGACGGCCAGTTTTCCGTCCGTGCTTCCCTGCTATCCCCTTGCCATCGCGTCAAGTTAGTTCCAAGGATGGCCGTCCGGCCATCAGTTTTACCGGGGCTGAGGTTAACGCTTGTGAGAAGCGATTTGAGTACTCTCTAGTGGCGAAGTTTACTGTTGGTCGCCCAACTATTTCTGAAATTCAAAAGGCTTTCCAGAATGCTTGGAAGATTTCTGGCCGAGCCTCTATTAGTCCTATATGGGATGCGCGACATGTTCTGATTATTCTTGACTCCGAGGCTGATGCGCGAGTTGCCCTATCGTCCATGCTCAACAAGGTTGGCCATGCTTTCTTTCGCTTGTTTCGATGGAGGCCGGATTATAACCCTAAGAAGGAGTCCAAATATGCTACAGTGTGGGTAAAACTTCCTGACATCCCTTTATCTATCTATGATAGCTCTTTCATTGGAGCAATTGTATCCACCTTCGGATATTTTATTGATGTTGATGAAAGAACTAAGGCTTGTGCCGCAGTTCAGTTTGCCCGGGCTTGTGTGGAGCTTGATGTCACGGTTCCCATTCCGGATTCCATCTGGATTTCTCTTCCTAATGGCAAAGGATATTGGCAATCAATTGTTATAGACTCTAAGATGGCTTACTGCAACAAGTGTCGGGTGCACGGACACTCTATCTCTACATGTCGTAAAATTAAGCATGTGAATAAGAGTCAAGATACTCAAGGCCACCGTGAGAAGGAGGGTCAATCTAAGAATAATGGTAATGTCCTTGAAGTCAATCAGACCGGTAAGGATAGGAGTGTGGTCACGGCCAATCCCCATAAAGTGGCAGAGGATGGACCTTGGCAGAAGGTGACTTATAAGAAGAATTCTCATAAGGCTGCCCAGGGAGTGTATGTGCAGAAGGAACATATTAGTGATCCTGTTGATGTTGTTAGTGAAGCTAACAAGAGTATCCTTGATATGGGTGTGAAGGAGCCGACTCTTAACCTTGAGTCTCAAGGTGATCATGACTCTACGCCTATAAAGGATACCACTGCTATACAAGGGGAGGATAGTGGGAGCTATGTTCATCCTAGTGAACCGGGGGGTGAGGAGGAGGATCCTGTGCCTATTGTGGTGCCTCGGGAGTCCCATACTTCCGCTGAAGTTTATTACAGTGAGATTCTCCAATCTCATGTGCATCCGGCTGGAGAGGATCATTACTTTAACATTGTGAACAAAATTGGTTCGGCCTCTAACAACAGTGGGGAGGTCAGCTATATCACGAAGAGGTCCAAAAACAAGGACAATAAGGGTGGCAAGCACTGCCCATCTCCACCCTCTAAATGATTAGTGGTCTTTGCTGGAATGCTAGAGGTATCTCCAACAAAGGTACCATCTCTTATGTTAAGTCTATTTTATGTAAGCATGATATTAGCTTTTGTGCCATTTTGGAACCGAAAGCAAGGAAAAACAAAATCATTACCGTTGCCAGGAAGCTTGGTTTCCATAGTTCTTTGCAGGGGCTCCCTTGTAACTCTCATATATGGATCCTTCATAAAGAGGATATCTCGGTTTCTATTGTGAATATTTCGGCCCAACATATTTCTTGCATGGTGAGCCACGTTAATTCCTCTTTCTCGGTTCATTGCTCTGTGATTTATGCCTCTAATAGAGTAGTTGAAAGAAGGAGTCTTTGGACATATTTATCTGATGAAGCGGAGTCTGTCGCGGGTCCTTGGATTCTCATGGGGGATTTCAACTCTATTTCTCATATTAATGAAAAGGCTGGTGGTAGACAGTATGGTACAAGATCTTCCGAAGACTTCAGCAATTTCATTGTTAGTAATGGTCTTATTGACGTGGGCTTTACCGGGAACAAGTACACATGGTGCAACAATCAAGCGGGGAACAGATGCATTTGGATGAGACTTGATCGCGTCCTTATTAATGGTTATGCTGCTGCCATGTTTCCGGCGATGAAGGTCTTGCATCTTCCTAGAGTTCAATCTGATCACTGTCCGTTGCTGATCTCTTTGTCGGAAAAGGAGCACAACCAGAGCTTTTTCTCTTTTAATCCGGCTTGGCTTAACCACAAGGAGCTGATGCCTTTTGTTAAAGATAAGTGGGACTATCCGGCCTCTGGGAACTGTATGAAAACTTTGCACCATAAGATGAAAAGGCTTCGGTCTGGTCTGAGGAGTTGGAATTGGGAGGTGTTTGGTGATATTAATCAAAAGATAGCTGATCTTGGTAAGCGTATTGACTCCACGGAGTGTGCCTTGCAGAATGAGTGGTCTGATGAGTTGGATAAGGATCTCTTGATGCTTCGGAATCGTTTAAATAATGCTCTGGAAGATCAATATATCTTTCTCGAATCCAAGTCTCATGTCAAATGGCTGAAGGATGGCGATAGGAATACCAAGCTCTTTCATGCAGCAGCTAAAGTTCGTCGAGTTGGCAACAGTTTTAGAGTTACTTTGCCAGACGGTTCTATTTCTGATGATAGAGAGGAGATGGGGAGTCAGGCTGTTTCCTTTTTCCAGAATCTCTTGGGTAGTTTCTCGGTTACTCCAAGGAGCAATTATTTTGATGACATTGCTCCTTCTATTACCGCCGGGGACAATGATATGCTATCAAAGATTCCTAGTGCTGATGAGATTTGGAATGCCGTTGTTAGTTTGCCTAAAGACAGTGCTCCTGGCCCTGATGGTTTTAGTGGGTCTTTCTACCATGCTTGTTGGGATATTATTGCAAACGATGTGAGTCAGGTCATAATAATGTTCTTCAAAGGATTCAGCTTGCCGGCTTCTATTTCGTCTACTATTTTAACCTTGATTCCTAAGGTTAAGAATGCATTGTCTCTTGATCAGGTCAGGCCTATTAGCCTTTGCAACTTCATCCATAAGATTATCTCTAAAATCTTGAATGATAGGCTTCGTCCTTTGCTGTCTAAGATTATCGGTGAAGAGCAGTTTGGGTTCATCCCGGGCAGGTCCATTCACCATTGTATTGGGCTAGCTCATGACCTTGCGTCGGACATTCACAACAAGGTTCATGGTGGTAATGTGATGGCGAAGCTTGACATGTCCAAGGCTTATGATCGTCTCTCCTGGCTTTTTATCATCAGAGCTATGAAGGCCCTTGGTTTCGGTGATCCTTGGTGTGATCTTGTTTATCGTAATATCAACAATTGTTGGTACTCGATTAAGGTGCGTGGTAAAATGTTTGGTCATTTTAAGTCTAACAGGGGGCTGCGCCAAGGTGATCCTCTTTCCCCGTCTCTGTTTATCCTTGCCAATGGAAATTCTTACACGGAAGCTTAACATGGCTAATCGGGTTGGTGGAGGTATTCTTGCCTACTAGTCTTCGATTCGTGCCTTGGAGATTAATCACATTTTATACGCCGATGACATTTTAGTTTTCACAAATGGTGGGAAGACCTCTTTCTCTAATTTCCTTAAAGTTCTCGATGATTTCTGTGGCAACTCGGGGCAAGTTCTGCAGCCCTCTAAGTGTAAGCTGTTTATGTCTAAGCATATCTCTGATGTTCGTCAAGATGGGCTTTTAAGGATGTCGGGGTACTCTAGAGGCAAATTCCCTATCCGTTATCTTGGCGCCCCTCTCTTCAATGATCCTCCTCGGTTGGTCTTCTTTCAAAGCCTGGTTGATGCTATTAAGGATCGTATTGAGGGGTGGATGAAGAGTTTTCTTTCTATGGCTGGAAGACTCACCATGATTAAATCTGTCTTGTCCTCCATTCCTATTCATATTCTTTCTGTTCTTCCTGTGCCGAGAGGAACTCTGGATGCCATTGATAAGTTGCTTCGAAGTTTCTTGTGGCGTAGTGGTGGCTCGGAGAGGAGGCACTGGGTTGGTTGGGACTCGGTCTGTAAAGAGGTCACGGCTGGAGGCTTGGGCATTAGACCTCTTCATCAAGTTATGACTGGCCTCAGAGGAAAGATGGCTTGGAAATACCTTTGTAATGACTCCCTCTGGGCTAAGCATGCTCGTAGTCGCTTCGTTATTGGAGGTAAAGGTTCCCACCTTTGGAAGACTATCTCTCCCTTTATCACGAGTGTTGCTCTGGACTGCCATTGGAGGCTTGGGAACGGAAGCACTTCTGTTGGTGTTTTCTGTCACAATATTGCCATGCCTTGTCCTCGTAGGCTTCGGCTCAAGCCTATTTGTGAGGTTTTAGCCAACCCTGACCTTCGGCGCCTTTTCTTGCATAATATGAATCCTCGGATTTACCTTTCCCTTAGTAATAATGTGGATAGTGGTTCTTCGGACAAGCTGATTTGGGGTAAGGATACCTCTGGCGTTGTGACCACGAAAAATTTAGTTCGTAGATTTAGGCCTACTGATCCTGTTTTGCCCAAGTTTGATATTATATGGCAGTCTTGGTTGCCTTTGAAGGTGTCCTGCTTCCTTTGGAGGATTCTTAAGAATGCTTTACCTACCGACGAGAATGTGATGAAACTGGGTATCCATATGGCCAGTCGGTGCGTGTGTTGTGGCTCCTCGGATGGTGAGTCTATGGAGCATCTTTTTATGCATAGTGAGATGGCGGACTGTTTATGGGCGACTCTCAGCTCTATCTTTGCTAAACCGAGGCCTCGATCTCTAAATCATTTCTTCTTTGACTGGGGAACCAATAAGAATTTCTCCATGTTCTCTGATTTGCTTGGCTTTGGGCTTGCGTGCCTCAGCTTTTGGGAAATTTGGAAAATCAGGAATGCTATTATCTTTGAGGGGAGCGCATCTCGCTTTCACAAGGGGATCATTCATAGATGTGCGTATAGTTTGGCCAAGTGCATCCCCTCCAAGTGTAAGTATGATTTTCGGGCCCGGTTCATTTGTCGTCACTTGAATATCTCTGCCCCTCGGATTAGCGACTTCAGAATTTTCTGGTGCCCTTGGCTGCCTATTCTGGACGGTAACTCGTGTAATGTGTCCGTGAATGTTTCTCATGATTGCTCCGCGTTTGCTGCTATTATTCGTGATGCCCATGGATCCTTAGTGTATGCCTTGAAAATAACTTCCATATCCAAGCATTTCCTGAAATGCCTGCGTCATTTGCTGTCGGAGATTAATATCATAGGGATTCGTTGCGTGCGTATTCAGTCTTCCCACGAAGATGTTAATTTGTTAGGCCGTGATTCTTCGGTTGATTGGCCCCTTTTCCAGATTAAAAGATCTCTGGTTAAAGATCTCTTTCATATGAGCGTTTTTAGAGTGAGTTTCTCGCTGAATAAGCCGGCGGAGGTTCTTTGCTACTCAAATTTTAGCAGTGTTCGGGCTTCCTCTATGGAGAGTCTCCCTCGGGAGGTTCAAGTGGCCCTGGCTTGTGATGGTTTCCCTCATCCGTGCTCCTCGTATGATCAGCAGGTGGTTATGTAATTTGTTGAGTTTCCTCATCGTTTTTGTCTGGTGCGTCTGCGCCTTGTTTGTTCTAGGTTGGGCGGATTTTATAACCTGTTCGGCGTGTCGGTGCTGTGTTATATAAACAGCATCGGTCGCTTGAGGGTCATGCCTATCCTTTTTTTGTTATGGGTAGGAGCTGGGTGCCATCCCCTCCTATCCTTTCTCTTTTATTAAAATTTGCCTCTTTAAGTAAAAAAAAAAAAGTACTGCGAACACTAATGCAAGGCACATTTTCTTGATTGGGGAGTAGTTGAGTTCGCCCTCCACTAGTGTTCGGCTTAGGTAGTATAGTGGCCTCTCCTTCCACTCTTTCGTCTCCTGTGCGCACATTGCCCCCAATGAGTTCTCCTGAGCAGCGATGTAGAGTATCAGCGGCTTTTCTTGGATTAGTGCTCCGAGCACAAGTGCAGTGGACAAGTATTTCTTTATGCTGTTGAAAGCTCTGTGACATTTTTCATCCCATACGAATGAAGCATCTTTTTTCATGAGATGGCTGAACGGTTGACAACGTCCGGCCAGGTTAGAGACGAACCTCCGGATGTAAGCTAAGCGTCCTTGCAGCCCGCGCAACTCTTTCAAGTTCTTTGATTCTGGCATTTCTTAAATGGCTTTGATTTTGGTTTGGTCAATTTCAATGCCCCTGTATGTGACAGCAAAACCAAGAAACTTCCCCGATGTAACACCGAATGCATATTTTAAGCGGGTTCATTTTGAGTTGGCATTCTCGGAGTCTTTCAAATACTGCGCGGAGATCTTGGAGGTGATCTACTCTGGTCTTGGACTTGACCACCACATCATCGACGTAGCACTCTATGGTCTTATGCATCATGTCTTCGAATATCTTCTGCATTGCACGTTGGTAGGTAGCAGCAGTATTTTTCAAACCAAACGACATAACTTTGTAGCAAAAGATTCCTTTTGGAGTTCGGAATGCCATAGCGTCTTGATCTTTAGGCGCCATGTGAATTTGATTGTACCCGGCTGTGCAATCCATAAAGGAAAGAGCTTCGTTCCCGGTGGTTACATCTATCATGAGTTCTGTGACCGGCAAAGGAAAATCGTCTTTTGGACAAGCTTCATTGAGGTCGCAGAAGTCCACACATACTCGCAGCTGTCCAATTTTCTTTCTGATCGGGACAATGTTTGCTATCCGTATCGGGTATTTGACTTAACGGATAAAGTGTGCCTCGATTAGCTTATTCACCTCTTTTTCGATTTCAGGCACCAGCTCGGGTCGGAAGCGTCGTTGTACTTGCTTCTTAGGCTTAACCTCCTTTTTGATTGTGAGACGGTGCAATGCTACTCTGGGGTCTAGTCCTGGTATCTCCGAGTAACTCCATGCGAATACTTCCCGGTACTCACTCAGCAGTCTGAAGTACTGATCCTCCTATTCTTTTTCCAAAGGAGCACTCACATAGATGGGACGTGGATCTTCAGATTTTCCGAGATTCAACTCCTTTAGATCATTCACGGTTGTTTGTACCCCGTCTTCGAGTACTTCTGGAGCATGGTCCGCTTCTACTTCTTCTGAGAAATTAGGAATTTCCTCGGTAGTCACATGGTAGGAGGTTGTTACTTCATACTCTGCAGTCTCCTTTTCTTTGACGCATTCTTCTGTCTTCACGGGTGCTTCTAGGTGGTTAAAGACAGATTTGACAGGAGCGTTCAGGCGTGCAAACACCGATGATTTTTGATTTTGAGTAGCGAAAGGTGACTTGTTGTTGTACCCTTCTCGTGAGCCTATCCTGTTGAAAATTGAGGGTTTTGTTGTTGACAGTAGGCTCTGTCATTTCATCGGTGTGTTCATCCAGTCGAACACTGAGTGACGTCTTTTAGCGGTAGATGGTCTTATTTGGTCAAAGACCGAAGCCAGACGTGGAGATAAGTTGTCATTTCCGTCTTCATCTTTGACTTCCTCCCCTGTGATCTGATGAACTCCTGACGAGTCTTGTTTGCATCGAGCGGAAATCCAGATAGGTGTCGGACATTCGTAACCTAGATCAGTGTGTTTGTGGGTTGCCCCTTGCATTTGGCTGATGGTATGAGCGTGAGGTTTGATCAATTCTCCGAGTGGGGCTGGCATTTTGAAATCATATCCAGCCTTTCCCATTAGCTTGTAGGCGTTGGGATCGAATCTTCCTTCTATGTTTAGTTCGGAGGATTGGAAAACAAACCCTTCTGGCGGTGGTCTCAGAATTTGCGTTTTGCTTGCATTGGGTAATGGAATGACTACTTTCGCAATCAATTCTTTCTTGGCCACCCTTTTACCCTTCTTTTGTTCTGCTGAACTTGTATCGGGGTTTTGACAGTTTTGGAAAGGGCTCTCTCCCGCCTTACGCCGTGATTTGGGTACATATCGCAAGATGGGGAGCGTCTTTTCAGGAGCTGGTCTTGACTTTTGTATGGGTGTTGCGACGTGCTCTTTGCCCCTGGCTTTTAATTCAGTCTCCGATTTTATTTCAGGTGCGTTTCGATTTGTTTCGTGACTTTCCTTTTGGTGGCTTTATCCGGTGGAAGAGATGACTGACAGCAGCAATTCATTTGAGACCCCGGCTTCTTCAAAGAACTTGGCATCTGCGAAGAATGAGTCGGCCTTGGTGAACGGTTTTACGTCTCCATTTATCTTCCTCTCACCGTTGCGGTAGCACTTCAAGCATTGATAAAGGGTTGATGCGACGACTCCATTTTCGTGTTTCCACGGTCGACCCAGTAACAATTTGAATGAAGTTTGGACATTAATGACATGAAACAATGTATCAGCATGCAAATCTTCAATCGCTAGGTTGACGCGTATCATGTCAATTGCTCGTTCAGTTTTCAGGTTGAAGCCATGAATCACCAAATGGCTGTCGGAAAGTTCATCCATCGTGATTCCCAGGTTGTACATGGTTTCCTTTGGCATGAGATTGACACCGGAGCCTTCGTCCACCAGAATTCTCGTCACTTTTTGCCCTCGAATGTAGCCTGTGACATACAGAGGCCTATTGTGAGGTTTGGATCCGATGAGAAGATCTTCATCCGAGAAAGTTAAAGTCATGCTGGAAGAGCTGCACTTGGTTTGACTTTCCATTGTTTTCGCAGTATTTTTGACGACACTCTCTTCCGACTTTGGGTTTAGGAGGGCTTGTGTTATTTGTGCACGCGTCTCCTCAGGCAAGCGGAAAATTTGCTCCCACTGCTCATTCTTGGGGAGAGCTTCCAGGACATCGAGTACCTCTGCATCAACTCGAAGCTTTGGTTGTACCTCTGGGGCGAGAGCTTAACTATCTTGCTTTTCCTTCACTCCTCCCGATGCGACGTTAACAGCTACCCTACTCAGGTATCCTTCGGGAAAGAAATCTCCGAGGGTGATAGGAGCCGATGGAGTTTGTTCCAGCAAGTCAATGGGAAACACCTGGGACTTAACCTCCCTTTTTGGCTTCTTATTTCCTTTAGTTTGGCGCAGCTTTTTCTTTGCTGTCTGCTTCTTCTTTCGATAGGCAGGTGGCGACTGCGAAAGAATTTGGTTCTTTACTTTTCTCTAAGTCACAAGCGTCCATCCCTCCTCGTCTTCATATGGCAAATGAAACCTCTTTTGAAGATCGAAAATGGCATTTTTCTTGATTGCAGCACCGATTGTTGATTTCTTGGTTTTTGCGTGCGGCTTTGACTCCGTCACCTTCACTCGATCCATAGTGCCGAACTGGATCTCTCATGTCTTCCTCTGCAGAACTTCACAGACTGCAGCGGACATGTGGTTTGCTTCTACTATTTCGTCCGTGTTAAGCACAATCTTTCCTTCATGCACCAGTCTCATTATGAGCTCCTTGAGAGTGATGCAGTTCTCTAGGTTATGGCTCACCATTCTATGAAATCGGCAGTACTTTGGATCATTAGTCTTGTTGACTTCATCTGGA
>JAWWMW010099140.1:0-11078 GCA_035048345.1 Echeveria elegans
AAAAATGGAGATGCGGGGTATCGATCCCCGTACCTCTCGCATGCTAAGCGAGCGCTCTACCATCTGAGCTACATCCCCATGCCTGGGGTATACTTTATAATCACTTCTTTACTATGCTCTTCTAATAAACGTTTTGGATATTACATACAATGATCTGTGCTTTCATCTTGTCAACAAAATGGGGTGTAAGATTGTGAGGTTGGACCAAACTGAGAAAATGAAAAACGATGCTCATATTTTGTTTATGATGAATTCATCAAAAAAAAATTTTTTGTTTATGATGAAAAACTATAAACTCATATCATATACACAGGGTTTTTACGGGGAACCACCTATAAAATATATGAATTATTGTAAGTCATTCATAAAACTCAAATTCACGTCACCCATTAAATTATTATTTTTAACAAAAACTCACCTATTGCCAACTATTATTTTAAAAAAATAATATTTTACTTTAAGAATTTCATAAATATATCATAAAACTTAAAAAGTTCTAAACCTTACAAAATTTTAAATAAAGTTATGCATTAACAATATTTTCGGTATAATTTTAATTTAATAGTTTTAAAACTATCGAAGTTATGCATAATTTTTTACTTAAAATATAACCAAACGGGTGACTGTTTTATACTTCTTTTGATGAATTTGTTCATGTTTTTTTTTTACTTTGTTTGTTATTTTTATGAATTAGCTCATGAAAATCCCACTAATATTGAATTTTTAGAATTCAAGATAACAGAAAAAAGAGTGTATGACTTAAGATAATTTGAATTTTACAAATGATTTTTGGTAATGGTTTCTGATAATTAAAAAAAAAACCCTATTAACACGGTTGAATTCCCGTTAATATATATTTGCCTACTCGAGCACACAAATTTGTGCAAAACAGTCCATATGGCAAACCTTTTCATACCAGCTACTTCTGCCGCCCATTTTTAGTCTATGCTGATAAGTAATCCCATTGGATCAGTGCCAAACTGTACTTTGTTCGTTATTGAGTTTTCAATATAATCTGCATAAGATCGAGTCATCCGGAACAAATTCTGTTCGTCCTCAATCCAAGATGTGGTCATTGACTAGGTAAAAGTTCTAAGCAATCCATCAACCACGAATTGTTTTTGATCATAAGTGTACATGGTGTAATAATTGCATACATGAAAATTTTGAAAATAGAATCGATATTTGGACGTCCCGTTTATTCAGAGTTGGAAGTCAGGCCCAATCGTCCACGGAAGAAGCTCAGAGTTTTAAGGCTGACACCCATTAAAACCAGAGCATGAACGCTTTTTGTATGTAGAAGCTTTCCTTTCCTATGGCATTAGGTGCGGTGTAGGTAGCTTTGTATCCAAGTCAAGTGTGCAAAAGTGCATTGTGACATGCGACCATGAAATCAAGCTTTTAATCTCTCGGGGTATATGAATCTGGTTTTAACATGTTACATAATCTGGTCTTACTAAAACTAATCACTAACTCGGCATTTAGCAACAGTACTGCACCTGCAAGTGCGATTATAGTATGAAAAAGGGCTGTAACAGAACATGAATAGGTTGTAAGATATGAGATACCCTTCAACACAAAGATACATTGGCATCAACCTACCTTTCCCTTATCGTGTCTTCTAAGTAAGACTCACAACCAGAGCCCAGTTTTTCCACCTTATAGCTCTCTACTTTACTAGCTCATTGCCAGATGACACTTGTTCCAGATTTGAATTCCTGCTAACACGTCTGGTGTGAGCACCAGATGGGTTCCTTTCAAGAGCCACCGGCAGTCACAAGCTTAGCTTTGCCTCAGACCTCATGTGGATACCTGCTTCAAGAATTGCAGGTAAGTTTGTAATATCATTGAAGCGCACGAATGTATGGATTGTAAGGATTTATCTAAAGTCAGTGCGATTATTCAGATGATATGGGATGAAGTGGGCGAGGATGAGTTTGAAAGAGAAAGGGCTTTGCTTGATCTGGAGCAGGAGTGTCAGGAAGTATACCGTAGAAAGGTGGACGGTGCAAATATGTCCAGAGTGCGCCTGCATCAGGAGCTTGCTGAAGCAGAGGCTGAACTCACTCATCTTCTTTTGTCTCTTGGAGAACGTTCGCTACCTGCAAGGGTAATTGCATCAACTTCACTCTTCTTTCAGAGCAACATTACGTTATAATATCAGGTTCTTAGCCAACCCCAAAAAAAAAAACTTTGGAAAACCATCAGTATATCAAATTCATGAACTGCACCGATAATTATTAGCTACAACTGGAACTGGAATCACTTCTGGTAGGGCAGTAACGATTTTGCCATTCTACAAAATATTCAAAACATTCCATCATACCCTGGTGGTTTTACCACATAAGAAGAGCAGGCTTTAACAGTATTCTTTTGAGTTCAACTTTATAAAATCTAGCAGAACAAGCTAATCCATACATACTGGTAGTTCTCGAAAACAAGCATCGGGTTAATCGTTAATTCTTAAAAAGATTGCTGGTAATTTGATCAGCGCAGTTTCAGCAAGAACAATTATCTACTTATGTTGACTGCATAGAGCTGATGTATTGCTGCTATTGCTTCAAACAAAAAAAACTTACTGACAACAAGAAACTAATTAAATTACCTGAAGCAGCCTGAAAAAATGACCGGGACACTGAAAGAGCAGCTGAATTCCATTGCACCAGCTCTGCGTGAAATGCAATTGTGGAAGGAGGAAAGGGTGAATCAGTTCAGAACAGTGCAAGGAAAAATTCAGCAGATATCTGCAGAAATAGCGGGTCAGTCGAGATACAATGATTCAGCTTCAAACATTGTTGTGAATGAAACTGATTTATCCCTGAAAAAGCTTGAAGACTACAAAATTGAGCTACAGAGGCTTCAGAATGAGAAGGTAATGGCAGTTGAATCATACACTAAAAGAAGTTTTACATGTGTCAATTTAACTGTAACATCTTCTGTGCTCTGTGTTGTATTACAGAAAGAGAGACTTCAGATAGTAGAAAAATATATTAGTTCAGTGCACAAGGTATCTGCAATCATGGGAATGGAATCATCCTTACTCATCACAAAAATACACCCAAGTTTGAATGAATTGTGTGGGATATCAAAAAACATCAGCGATGAAATTATAGCAAAGCTCAGCAGCATGGCAAAGTCTCTGGAAAAGGAAAAGAAGAACAGGCTTGAGAAGGTAAAACACTAAAAGTCTAAAACATGCGAACACTATCTATGCAACATTCACATAATTTCCCCATTTTACAATGTTTCCATTAACGCCATATGATTCAGCTTCATCACCTTGGCAAGACGCTGACAAATTTGTGGAATCTTATGGATATACCGAATGAAGATCGTCAAATGTTTTATAACGTAACCAAATTACAGTCAGTATCAGCTGCAGGGATTTCCCGGCCAGGAAGCCTCACAGAGCATATCATGGAAGAGGTAAAATTTTGGTTAGCAAAACTTAAAAAACCAACAAGGTAACAATTATTCAGAGCTTTCAGTTGCTTGCAGGCTGAGGCTGAAGTACACAGACTCGATGATTTAAAAGCAAGCAAGATGAAAGAACTTTTCCAAAACAAACAGGCAGAACTGGAGGAAATATACAACAAAACACATATGGAGAACCCTTCTCATACAGAAATGGAATCAATACCGAACCTCATTAACTCTGGTATGTTCATCTGAGAGTACCAGTCAATATTAATTTCTTCATTGTGCTTTCGGTCTAAAATACGAATTGCAACTCAGATCAGGCTTTTAACTTACACTAACTGGTAATTTTATATAAGGTGCAATTGACCATGCTGGTCTTCTAAAGAATATGGATGAATTGATTTTCAAAGCAAAAGAAGTAGCATCAAGCAGACGAGCCATAATGGAGAAGGTGATGAAGTGGAAGCAAGCAAGAGACGAGGAGCGATGGTTAGAAGAGTATAACATGGTTAGCTTTTATTCACTATTTGTTCTACATTTAAACCAGTACCACATGACACGTGTATATGGTTCAGATGAGTATATTTCGTACCTCAGGATGAAAATCGGTACAGAGTACGAAGGGGTGCTCATAAAAACCTTCAGCGTGCTGAACATGCCAGGGCAATGGTAATTAAAATGCCAGGTAACCATAGATCACAGTAGCTGCGATTGTGAGCTTTACTAATAAGAAAAAAATGTTAAAGCAAATTAAACCTTAAAGGCTCGAACAATGAAACGGTCATTATTAATTACCTTTTAAAAGTACGCCATTTCTCAGGTTTGGTGGAATCCTTAATAGCAAACACGAAATGCTGGGAAGAACAGCGGGGCACAGCGTTCCTGTACGATGAGGTAGTACAAGTAAATACATGGTTTTCGAGATGTTACCCTCCTCTTGCTGATGGTTTGAACATGTACATGAAACTGATGTCTCTTTGAACACACAAGTACTGAAAGTGATTATTGCTTAGGTACCACTTCTAGCAATGTTAGAAGAGTACACCCTCTCAAGGCAGGAAATGGAAGGGCAGAAGCACAGGCAGATGGTTAGACATTTTGACCTTCAACCATGAAACACAATATTACATACAGATAAAATGTTACTATCTTACAAGAACATTTCCAAACGATAACCATTCAATAAATTATCGATAAACTTTAAAATCTTACAGGAAAAGAAAAAGGTGCCAAGGCAGCTAGTTAATAATCAAGAAAGTATATTGTCTTACACAAGGCCAAACACTGGAAGCCGGCGTGTCTCAAAAAATAGTATGAATGAAAGTGCTACAACCGGTACCCCTTCACATAAAAGGCAGTCATTTGCCGGTCAGCAGGTGGGATCATATACTGACTGCCTATCAACTCCAGATGCATCCTTAAACAAGGAACGCAACTCTCTAAGAAGGATTTCAACACGATCACAATTTTACTCTTGTCATACTGATGACACAGCTTCAGTGGTTTCGACATTCTCCGGGCCTCTGTCACCTTAGAGGTATTCTGCATGCAAGATGAAGACTAGGTACGAAGGGCTGTTCAATGGTTTTCAGCAATCTACCGCAGCACAACCATATACAGACAAATAAAAATTCCAACAGTAATTATAATTATATCAGTACTAAATTTAAACCATAAAATGTACATACTTTGGATAAATAATGTCAAAAGCCCCTTACATGTATGGACAAAACATATAAACATCAAGAATATGCTATGTTTTTACAACACAAAATGAAGACATGATGCATCCCACCTTAAACGAAACACAGTAAAATCTTCAAGAAGATAAACGCATTCACCTAATGCAGTTCACCCTTATAGAGTGCTCATACAAATGACTACACGTTCACTTTCTCTACTAATCCATACTAGCAATGAACAAACTAGAAAAACCGCAAAAATGGTATATGAAAGAAAAAGCCTTATAGGTATAAAAGCTAGTAAATTCAATATCAATGAGGTACATAATTTTAATTAAATCTTCACGGAAATTTACTACTGGTTGAATAAAACTCAGGTATCTATAATCATATTAGGAAACATTTCTGGTAATATATAGATGAAATTGTCATTCAAAAACACACATACTAACAACAAAATGCAACACACATTTTAATTAAGGTACAGTTTCAATCACCACATCCGCCGCGTCCTTCCCGGACTTCGCAAAAATTTGATCAATACGCCTTGTACCAGCCGGAGCCGGCTTGACCTTAGTTTCCGTCCTCACACGGCTCTCCTTAGCAGGACCACGATCCACCGCATCGGATTGCTGGCTTGGAAGTGAATCGAGTAGAAAATCACTAGTGGGCCGGTGCCTCTTGGCGGCGGTTCTGACATGTTCCAGCTTCACAATCTTCCGCTTCTTCTCGATCGCGACTTCAGCCGACCTCTCCGCTAGGAATTGTAGAAAGAGTTCGGTTGAACATGAGATGAGGTGAAGAGCTTCGGCGTTGACTTTGTTGATGTCTTTATCGATTTTCATGATCTTCTTGATTCTTCCGTTTGGGAAGGAAGGCGTGATCGCCTCGCCGTTTTCATTTTCCGCCATTGTCGAGAATCCGAGCTTGAGCGGCTTGTTAGATTCGGCGAATTGGGAATTTGGGATTAGGGCTGATTTTGGCGGGATACGATTTTGATTTGGCGCTCTAAATTAGCTGAAACGGGACTAGTAAATTAAGGTAACCCTGAGGACTGCGAAGTAATTGTGAGAAGTACAGTTTGACCCCTGCTTGTTTATTTTTACAATTTTCTTGTGAAATGTAATTATTTATTTTTAGGAATGAAAACATGACAATATTAAAACTTTGATGACGACGTGTTATTTCTTAATTCAGGGGCCGAAAGTATTTGTCTTCTTATTCGTGATGTGTCTTGGTGAATGATTTGTATGTTGAGTTGTTGAAAAGGTGTGCTCCAAGAGAGCATTTGACACCATTGCTAGAAGAATGTATGTCGATATCGCACGTTGGTGGAGGTGCCGCTAGAAAGGTTTAGATATAAAAATTTTTTTTATGTATTTGATACTAATTTTTAGACTACGATGATCATGTATTAACTGTATTCAAGAAAAACTACGTGAAAGTTGAATATGAAAAAGGATTTAAGCGAGTAACATTTTAGATTGAATCTGAATGGGAAAGTTATAAGATTGATTGAATTCTATGAATTTCATTTCAATTTTGATTCTATAAGATTAATTTCACTTTTGCAAAGGCTATTATGACTACCTCACATTTTCAGAAAGATGGTTTCTTTTATTTTATGCTATTTGGCAAACTACTAACTGAGTTTCACAAAAAATAACAGTGCTTAAAATAATATAAAACAGTTTTTCCGTCTAGAATAACAATAGTAAAATGAAGTTAATTAATTAACTAATTTATTTACCAACAAATAAAAAATAAATATCTTTGGGAATTTGAATATGGTTGGAAATCCGATTTGACCACATCCTGAAAGTATCGGGGTAGAAACGTAAAAGAAATCAAACTGGGGATCTGAATGCATTTTACCCAAAATGAAGTCTGTGGCGTGCCGCGGGATGCTTTAAAGTAAAAACCCTAGAACGCGGGAGAGCGAATCATTTACAAATTTGTTACAGCCATCTATAAGTTTCAATTTCAATCGACAATGTCACTCGACGCGAATAAAGTTGATTGGATCCCGATCCACGCCCTTGATCGACTGCGGAGCTGAACGGCGCCGGCATGTCCCTACATGACTCTGTATGGTTCTAATGATGATACTCCTTTTGCTCTGCCAATCGCTGCGGTTATTTTAGGTTATGCAGTTTTGATGATGATATGCTTTTTTCAATTTCACATGGATGACTAATCTTAGCCACTATTTAATGATGAATTTATGATTGCTTTGTATGCAATCTCTTCGCTGAGATTCTGTAGGTGATTTTGCTGTTGATTTTGTGTGTTTAATATTAATTTTCCTGATTTGGATTTAACTGTAGCTATACTTATTTAGCGATTTGTAGTTTGAACTCTACGTGATGAGAAACTTCTGCATACTTTTATGTGGGCACAAAGGCACATTTTATAATTCCTCTATTGTGGAATGACTTATCTCGTCAACCCTAAAGCCTTATCATGATAGGGAATCTATGATAAAACAAGTGTTTGTATTTTGATTTTTTTAAGGAGCTAAGAAAATTGGAAACATAGGGATGGCAATCTTGATTGTCAATAAAAAAAAATTGCCTATCAGATCTAGTTATGAGTTTCTTAAGTCTAAGCATGTGCACACATGGGTTATCTCTGGAAAATTTCCTGAGTCCTGACACCTGTGATTTTGTGAAGGGCTGATAAATTGTTTTTTTGTTTGCGTAATTTGTTCAGTTTTGGTGTATGAGTAACTGTGCTACCTAGGAAATAGTTTTCTTTTGTTCACACAGTATCATTTCTCTTTTGTGACGGGCCTGAATATATATTATCGTAGTAGTAGCTTTTCGGTGAATGTGATTGATTCTAAAATGCCTTAGATTAGTTGAGTCATGTTTCCAGGATTCCATTGAAAGAAAAAAAAATAGGTTGTCTAGTGTCTACCATAAAGTCATTTGTTCTAGTCGAAGAAAGGGGACTGAAACACACGAAAGAAAAAACTGTTTCTCTATTTTGCTCTGACTGTCATGCTAGTTCCATTGTTTTATGGCTGACGAAGTATCTAAGATACAGATAATAATCATACGACTACTTATCAATAAGCTGATGTGTTTACAAAGTAACTCATACTTCCTATTGCATTGAAGGCAAGAAGATGAGTATCCACCCACGCCCTGAAACATGTATGCATCTCAGTCTATCTACCAGTTGATATGTCTAAAAAAATGATGCTTAGCGGATCGCCTCTTTGCTAGAGTCTCATGTTTTCCATGGTGTGTCTTGGTAATTGTTACTACTTACTTTTAGCTGCTTGAAGGATATACTTCGTAGTAAAACTTACCAGTGATAGTAAATGAGTCTGCTTCTAGGAGAGTATAGCAAGTTACTATCAGATGTTTCTTGAATAAATGAAGTACCAATTATAAGACAGTACATTGCATGCGGAAATCTGACCCATAGGCCCCACCTACGATCCTCATGTTTTTGCACTGATAATCCCATTAGGTGTAGCTCAGTCTTAGCAATGCCTATCTTTGTTGACCCGTGCGCAGAAGAGAATGAAATATTCGTATATGTAGAACTTTAGAATATAATACATAAATGATTTTCCTTTTGAGAATATAGGGCAGTAGGGCTCTTAAATTAGTATTTAACCAGATTTGTTATCCTACAAAAGGTGCATGTTATTTACCTTTAGGAATGAAAGATGTGTCCATTTAGACAATTAGACTAGGCACGATGGTATCCTATCCTATAAGTAGCAATCAACATGGATTCTCCTCTCTTTTCTTGCAGGACACATGTATGATATTGCCATATTACAAGAAAAGATTATTTTGTGCTTATAGGCGTCAGTTTTGTATATGTACATGATGTTGTGCTTCCTTTTAGCCACTTCGATCACTTTCCTTGCTTGACATAGTTTCTTGCATGTCTTTGCACTTCATAAGAGTTTTTTTTATTCACTCTGAATCTTTCATTCTGGAACCTATCAGTTCCAAAATGTAACTTTTCAAGTTAGTTCTTAGTTCTTACGCCATTTAGGGTAAACAATAAGAACGTAATTGGTTAAAATCATGTGAGCCTTAGTAATTTTCGGTTTTAATGTGATTTCAATACTCCAGAACATATTTTAATTCCACCAGTTTCTAAGTTTGTGAAGGCACAGTGCACTTGAATAAGAAATGTACTCTGGATGTTTGATTTACTTTTCAGACAATCTTCAATGATATTACTCGATGACTTATGGATGATGAGCTGTGTCAGTTTAGCATATTCCATGTTTTCTTGACGAGAAAACATTGTTTTTATGTTCTTAGAGCTAAATTTAGTATAAAAAAAACTTTGCCATGTGTGCATTTTTCATGATAGGGCTGGAGCGAATTTTTCTTATCGTTAAAGAGCTCTTCATCGTTTGTGCTTCTTATCTTCAACTTCATCGTGAAGCTAGTTAGACTAATTACTCGTTCAAGTCCATTTAGGCTTCTTTTAATGGCATGGCTGGTATATATTGACGTTGGATGTACCGTGGTATTTAACACCCCATTAGTGGAAATATATATTTATACTGGTGGATCTCAGCGGTGACAAAATCTTAATATATTTTTATGCAAGGCTGGATATGTCGATTCCTGGAACAAATACTAAAAGGTCCATATAAAAGTATAAGAGGTATGACACTATTCAGCTTTGTTGCTTCCCTTCATGCTTTTTTTGTTCTAATGGACTCTCCTAGAAGGGTCTAGCAGCTGGTGTATTATATAGTATATATGAAGCAAAGTTGTCCTACTTTTGATTTTCCCTAAAGACCTGTTTGTTTAATCTTCCACAATAGAATTCTTGACGGCTTCACTAACATAGAAGAGCTTGAAAAACCTCGCTGGCAGTGCCCATCTTCTGTATGCACGTGCGTGCGTCGAAGCTGAAATTGCTTGTTTACAGCTGCATTCTAGACCATTGATCGCCTTATATGTGTCAACACTCAACAGCAGGACGTGTTGTGTAAGGTAGGTGATTTACTGTCTTGATCTTCTGCTTATGCATTCTTCCCATTTTCACATGGTCATAGGCACCTTCTCCTTTCTTCCAATGATTGTTTTAGTGTTTAACAAATGATGTTTTAGCTAGTGGATTGATATAAGATGTGCTTTACAGCCATGACCAGATGAAACATCGAGTGTTAGTTCCGCCTCAGATAATGATAGTGTGGGGAGTTTTGGGGTTATGAAGCAGCCACGCATTTTCACATCTACTTTTTGTTAGATTTGTTAGATAATGTTTATAAATGGCCCAATTTTGCTGAATACTTTGCTGGTTGATGGCAACATGCTACGCTATTGGAAAGAGCTAATATACTTATTGATCCTTCTTTGGTCTGTCCTTCATATAATATATGAAGTGCTTGATATGCTCTGTTTTTACTACTTTAGTCTCCTTCATTGGAGTGTGAGTTGGCAAAATATATTGTATTATAGACAATACAGTACATAATGATGATCTTGCAAGGTTGATTGAAGATTTATGATAGGAGAAGGATGCATACAGGCCAACTTAATGGATGCATGGATGGATTAAAGCATTTTATGAAATGGAGTTATCTTTGGGATAAATTAAAGAGCGCGAAGATTTTGGTTAGTACTCTTTTTCAACTTGGACCCCAATAGGATTATGAATTGTACATATGTATTCTTTTTAATATCGTCACTTGTCAGCCAGTCCTCCCATATTTACTTATATGGTTTTTTTTAATAGAAAAAATAGAGTAGGAACTATGAAACATAAAATATGCTATGAAGACTGTAGTCGTTAACTCACATGTAAATTTTAGCGTCCTGTAAACCAAAGTGCCTCCTCTTTCCTAACCTGATATTTTGATTTATTGGATTGTTGATAATCTACATATGTATGACGTACTGTTTATAGTTTATACTGAAGGCATAGAATGATTCATTGGACTGTTGATCGTCTTCAGATCTATTTGACTTGTGATTCCATAACAAG
>JAWWMW010099151.1:5000-7500 GCA_035048345.1 Echeveria elegans
CACACTACGATAAATGCAAATTTGAATCTAGGCCTTGTTGAGAAGCCTATAATTGCGCAAAAAATCTTTTTTTTTAGTAAAGTCTCATTTATTTGTCCGTGGATGGCGGGTCCGGATACGCGAAAAGGCTTATACTAAAAGCTTGTTTTAAGCAATTCAATTTCCTAAAGTGGGCATAAACCACCTGCTTAATGTATGAGCTATGCCGAAGTCATCTGGGCCGTGGGTTTACGTACTATTTCATTCAACGTATAAACGCATATTCCTGAAAAGGAGTGGGGCTGGGAAGTCTATGAGTCACTTCTCCTTTAGTTGCCACGGATCGACTCATCTATAGCCTCGGCTAAGGCCAAGGCTTCATCCATGCGCTTAGTAAAAGAATAGATGCGATAAGAGTAGGTCGTATAGGGTGCGCGGGATGCCTATTGATGATCTAATTGGCAAGAGAGATCCGCGGCTGACCTTTTTTCCAGGTTTGCTTGCTGACTGAGTTGCTTTACATTTTTGTTTATTCGCATGGCACTCTGTTTCAGAGCTACTGAATTACTTTTCTTGCTGTGAAGCTAAAAGGCAAAGAGTCTAGTATACCCTTGAAGTGGGAAGATTTGCGAACTTTCATTGACCGAGCTTTCACCATCTCCGGATGAAGTGGATTCATCTACTCGTATCACGGACTGAACAAGCCAAGGTGAACTCAGCTATCCATTCCATTGGCCACCAAAAAGAGGATGGACATAGCGCTGTTGAGGTGTATGAACCTACCTTATCATAGCGCCCCGATTCAACTCGACTCCGATGATAATGTTGTGCATAGATAGCGCTTTCTGACGCATCCTTCCGCGTGGAATCTCTTGATCTTGAATGTGGTGTCTACTGATTTGGATGAATGGCTTGAGTGAGAGCCTTGCCGTAGGTGCGTACGCGGGCTTGTACGCGTCTAGGGCGTGTGCGCTTGAAGTGGGCTTGTGCGATGCCTTTGAAGCTTCAATCCCTCAAGGGACGGGATATGATAGAACCTTTTTTATGATAGATCTGTTGCGGACGCCTTGATTACTTTTCACTATTTTCTTCCGGTTGAAGACATGCCTACATTGAGTCTGAAAGCCAACGCAGAAGTCGGCTAACCCCAGATTTCTATATATGAACTCAAACGGCGAACTGAAGCAAAGAAAGAAGTTCCGCTTTTCGACAGGTTCCATTCTCTTTTTGATTGATGGCAAAACAAGCATCCTGAAACGCAACCTCAATCTATTTGCCCGAGCACCGTACCCTATATAAGAACAGAAAGAGATTGAAGTGACTTTTTTCCCGATCTGGTAACCCGTTTCCAAGCATTTCCATCTATGATAGAGGGATCAGTTGGTGCTTCCGGACTCGCTCAAAGAAATGCATTTGATAGATGACCTGGTATTGAGAAGGAAGTTAGCATCGGGCACGAAAGACCTAGGGAAGCAAAAATCTGAGTTCCACGGTTATCTTATTGGGAAACCGTATCAAAGCTCCTTGGCAAGTCTACTAAATTTTGACTCTATAATAACCTAGCTAGCTTAAATGCCTTAGTAGCTCATTTTATCTTCTTTAAATCGACCGATACCCTTTTAGTAGTGGGTTGGGCTTTGAACAAAGGGAATAAGAACTGTGTGTGGAAGCAAAGCCGAGGAAAACCTTGTTTCTTAGGCAGTTCAATCCTCACATATGAAGTGGGGGTTGCTCCCTTAGGCCGGGACTAGCTATGTGGTAAGTCACTCACACTCTCCTCGAAGCAAGGCCACAGAAACTATCAGTATTCTAGGGGCCTAGAGACTAACCAGTAAGTCTGATTCTTTTTCTTATTTAGTTGTTCGTCGAACAAAGAGAACATATAAGGCATAAAAGAAAGAACAAGTACGCCACCGGGATAAGAAGAAGAGGTCACATCCTCTTGTTATAGGAGGAAGAAAGACTAATAAGTAAGATAAGCGAAGACATATACTCAATCATGCATATGAAAAGAGGCCCTTCGGGGCGGGGAGCTACAGGTCACGTACTCCTGTTAAAGACTAAGACTAACTATTCAGACAGGAAGACTTCAGACAAAGGTTTACCCCATTCGGGACCCGGACATCCCTCACTCCCCATAAAGCGCGGTTAAGCACTCTATAGACTAGTCAATGCTATCAACAACTACTGTAACAACTAATGAATAAAAGGCAGGGGGTTCCCCACCTAAACGACTTGTTCGCCGATACTAATACCTCGCTTCAAGCGCCCGCCTCATCAAAGCTTTGTTCCTATTCCTTCTCTATTGACAAAATTCGATAAATAATAGCCTTTTATGCGGAGGAGAAATAATCTGGATCCCCCAACTCACTCGCCTACTAACATCGAGGAGGATAGACTTCCCACAGCGCTAACGCTCGGTGGCCTTTATTCTTGTCCCTAGGGTGGGCTGTGAATAGTAAGGTCAATTTATAAGAGCTCTCTACAACGGGAACAACATATCACATCCTCAGGTCCCTAA
>JAWWMW010099161.1:0-11077 GCA_035048345.1 Echeveria elegans
CTGAATTCTCTCCATTTCCTTCACGTTCACTTGAATCTCCAACATTATTTGCTTCATTCTCCCAAAAGTGAACCCTTTCATTTGGTCCTGAAGCATGTTCTCCAGTAGCTCGATCTTGCCCATATACAATGTCCATTTTTTCCCAGTGTTGAACTGGTTTATACCGATAAACTGATGACGAAGGATGAGCCTGCATAATCAATAAATGTAAATGATCAGTGAAAACCTGGTATTGATCCTATTGAACCAAGATCAGTGCTAAAGGAGATTGTAATGGCATTGATGAATACAACTCATTAAAACCAAAAGGAGTCTGGTGAAAAAGTGCATTTTATATAGTTAATGACATTGCAAATACCTCAGAACATTTCCTTTTAAGTAAACAGTAAAACTGGCAGCCAAATAGAAACTTTGACAGTTGAAACCGTTAGCAGTAAACTTACTGAGCGAAACAACTTTTTCTTAAGCGCCGCATTCACATATGACTAACAGTGAAACATTGCTACTGCAGGGTTAGGCTTCCAAAATGCTACATACATTCTAAAGTGACATTTCCAACGGAGAACAGAGAAGCAACTTCAAAATAAATATCACAATGAAACACAAGCAGTCACGACTTAAACTAGTGACATTTCCAAAATTATTCAGCTACTTAACAGTCATTATTTCTTTTTGTTTTTCATTTCAACTGTGTAAAAATGACCAGATATGGCACATTTAAATTACTTATGAACAATTAAACTTCTTAAGTCAAAAAGTCACACTAAACAATAATAGCCAGCATGCTCTATTTTTAAAGATCTCTAGCAATCACAAACTCATTATTGAAAACGAAAGCTGACTTACTTTGATATAAGCATCCCACGTTGATGCATTTGCTTCAATCATACATGTCAAGCTATTAAAACCAAACTCACTCCCATACTGACCCGATAAAATCTCTTTTGCTGCAAAATAATTCTTCTTCAACGTCTTCATACGATGCTTAATATTTTCATGGCTGCAAGATATGCAAAACTTCTCCCTCACAAGATGGGCTGCCGCTATATATGCCGCTTTTGTAAAATTTCCTCCTAACTTTTGCCCCTTTTGCATTTGATCTAGTAAGCAATCTAGCAAGTATTCATCCATATCGCTTGTCCATGTTAAGTTCTTTTTATTTTGTAAATCAACATCCCCATCCCTGCTAATCTGCTTATACACACACTTCTCAACCTACACACCACACACAAAAGGATGTTCAGTACTCCAGTCACTAGAACTTAACATTATCTTCATATTTTCTTCAGTCAATACTTATTCCCCTTGCACAATATGTTTTTAAATAAAAAACCAACAACTCAAAAAAGATGATCAGCAAAACAACACAGATACATAAATTCAGCTTTTGATTTTAAGTTCAGTTTGGACTTTTGATTTTAAATTCAGCAAAACAACACAGATACAGCAAAACAATACAGATACAAAACAACATAGAGTTGATAGTCAATTTCATACAGGAAGTCAGGTTTCAACATCAATAAAAACAAAGCAGACAGTTAAGAATGACATACTCTTCTTGAATTGTGAAGTTCAGAGTCATCGAAATTGTCCTGCATTGAATGAACCTGATTGAAAATTTAAAAACTAAAGAGTAAGAGCAGAAATTCTTAGTATAGGACAACATAACCAAAACAAGTTCAATCAATTAAGATACATGCATAGTTTTATATAAACTTGACTCAAAACAATAACAGGTGCATTATTGACGAAAGATCATATGATTCAACGATTTATATTGTAAGCTGTCCACATTTCAGCAGCAATACGCTCTCTTAAAATTTCTCCTTCCTTGCATCTAGTCTTCAAGCTCGAAGTCTCATCTTTCTCCACTGGTGCACTAATAAGTTCTCTATCAACTTCATTTATAAGATTCAAATCTGGATCCACGCCCATTAAAAAATTATGCAAAATGCACCCAGCAAGGACCATGTCAGCTTGTGTTTGTACCCCGTAGTGTGCTTCACTTCCACTTGCTAATATTGGAAATCTCTTCTTTAAAACACCAAAAGCTCTCTCAATAGTATTGCGTAAAGAAGCATGTCTAAGGTTAAAGAGTTCATTTGGATTCTGCGGCTGATGAACACTGTATTCTTTTAAATGGTAGCGTGTGCTGCGATATGGTGCTAAAAATCCTCTTCTAAGTTGAAAACCGGCATCCACCAAATAATATTTTGCTCTTGGTACAGTTAGCTTGTCCACATCTCTTTGTAAGGAATTATCTAGAATTCTTGAGTCAGAGGCTGATCCTTCCCAACCCGTCATGACATATGTAAATCTCAAATCGAACCCACAAGAAGCTAGCACATTTTGAGTTGGGTATGACTTTCTTCCTCTATATCTATGCACAACATCACTGGACACCTTGACACGAAAATGTGACCCATCAATAGCTCCCACACAATCTTTAAAGTATGGCCAGAACTTTGAATTTGTGGAAATTTCTAAAGGACATTCAGCTCCATCAGGTTGCTTAAGAAATAAATGATGTAGTGATATGATAGCTTTAAGGACATTATGGAAATGTCGACTAACTGTTTCACTAGATCGCATAAAGTAGAACTTCATTGCGCGTGTCCTAACATTATGCCCAATAATGTGAAGAAATTTAGCAACTTGCTCTTCAATGCTACTACGTGAGGTGTCCTCTAACCGTTTAGTCTCCCTTAATATCTGAACTAATCTACCAAATGCTTCTTTTCCCATGCGTAATTGATTTCGACAATCTTCATCTTCCATTCTAGTAAGTCTATTCATCAAATGTTTTCTTTGATAATCACCTTCTTTTGAAACAAATTGACCCACATTAAAACGACACATCAATGAAATCAATGATGTCACATGTGTTGAATATAAGACGATGCAAGCAGCAGCCCATTTTCTAAGGTGCTCTTGTTCATCATCTTCGGTTTCCATCTACAACGTAATATCACTAATCAATGTTATTAAGCTACAATATCAGAATTTTAATAAACTTATAGGCAGAGACATATATTAATTGAAGGAAGACCAAAAAAACAAAAACATAAATGAAGTATTCTAACAGATTATATCAGTAATCACCATTCACCATCAAGCATGCCAGGTGCTATAATATTTTACGTCAAAATAAAGATAACAAAGATAACATACCTGTGACAAATTCTCAAGACCATGATCTTTACCAATCATATTTCCAAGTGTAAAGTTCCTCTCAAATACATCATTGGCATCTTCTTCCTTCAAATTACAACAAATTCAGATGCAGTTATAATAATAATAATATCTAGGGTAAAACTACAAATGTAATTCTAGCACCATCAGCTCATCATGCAACAACTTATTATTAGTGATTGTGTTCATTTTCAACTACAAAGAAACAAATCAAATCAGTTATACACTGAACCTTAGTTTTACACAGTTACGATCCCTGCTACATTTTGCTTAGTTGAAATATTATACACTGAACCTTCGTTCCCATGGAGTGACTATCACAGCCAAGGGTTAACGTCTGGAAGAAGAAAAAAACAAAGCAATTTAACAGCAAACTGTCAAGGAAACATTGGAAAATAAAATGCAAAAAAACTATGCGCTGGTTAAGAGTGAACAAATGATGACTATTTGTGACCAGACAAATCCAGTAAGGTGTCATAGATTATGTAAGCTAACACTCTACTGTTTACAATCGCATAAGGCTTAAAATACATAGAATAATTTAATTTAGAAGATGATAAAAACGTTAAGCTAATATAGCTCGATCTAAGCCAGTAGTGGACTACAGGGAACTCTAAACGACGAGTTGGGGTCCGTAGGCTGTTTACTTATCTTCATTTACTTTAAGAGAAACAACAGAACGAAGACTATCCATTCATTTCGGTATTTAAGATGTTTACCGCAGCCTATACCCTCTAAACCTCCAAGCTTCCATTTCACACCGAATATTCAAAACGCAGGAGTTGCACATTTCCAACAACAATCCTCACCAACTCTCCTCTTCACTGCCAAATTTTCGAGTTGTACATATCCAAATTGAATTCTACAAGCCATCCAATTTTTTCATCCCTAACATCCTAAAACCTGCATTTAAATTCTACATCCTTTTCCTTTTGCTCAGAAAAAATATACCTAAGAACCCAAATAGATATATATGTATCCTGTCAAGAACACACGACGCAATGAATTTCAATAAACTTAATGAAATTATACGTTTGTTTATACCAAATCCCCCATTATCTCAAACTAAGCTCAACTAAATAAGCATCATTCAGATACGAGCAACAAATCTAAGCTCGTATACACGCAGAAAGAGAAATCATAAGTCACAGATAGAATCAAAAATGCTTTAAACCCTAATTCAAAATACGATTACTCATACCTGTGGCAATCTATGCAGAGCAGCGTGTTGGAGCATCCTAGACGGTGAATAAGTCGGCAATGGAGGACGAAAGGGTTTGCGGATGTTTATGGTTGAAGATGAAGGGCCTCCGGAAAGTGTTTTAGGATGAATCGGGATTGGACGAGAGGGCTTTGTCATGGTGTTGCGGTAGACAGAAGACGAGGGATGGAGACGACAAAAGACGAAGACGGGACGGATTGCGATTTGCGAGACACGAATCGACGAAGAAGAGAAATTGGTTTTCCTTTGTTTTATCAGATAAAAATATTAGGAGAAAACTCATTCCTTTTTTCTTAATATTTTTTCATTGATTTTTCTTTTGCAACCAAACAATGGAATTTTATTTTTCTCTCAATATTTTCCTTTCCTTCCCTTTTTCATTGCAACCAAACAGGGGGTAAGGGAATGAGACTAATGTGGTCGTTGATCATAAAAATGTACAAGAAATTGCCGAGGTATTAAATGTGGTTACTAAGTCAATTAAGGGTGAGTGGAGGATTTAGGTTGCACCCATAACGTGTGCCCCAGTAAATCATGGTTCAAAGATTTCAGGGTGCTTGATGGTGAGAGCGTTCAGTTGGGAAATGATAACTATTGTAAGGCAAAAGGGATGATAGGATCTTTTACACTTAAATTAGACAATGATAAGCTAGTGACTTTGTCAAATGTCAGGTATGTGCCAAGATTGAGAAGGAATTTAATCTCATTAAGGTCCCATGATGATAATGGTTGCAAGTATGTAGCTGAGAATGGAATCTTGATAATCTTGAAAGGTAATAGACCAGTCTTGACTGGCGAGAAGCATGGTGGCTTGTATATCATACGTGGAGGATTCTGCAAGGAGATCCAAGCAAATGATGTACAAGTTGCGGAGAGGAACCTATATCATGGAAGTGACACTTTAGACTAAACCATGTGGCAGAAAGGGTCTGGCCACTCTCAGCAGCACTGGTCAGTTTGGAAAGGACAGAGTCAATGATATTGCTTTCTGTGAACCA
Organism: Echeveria elegans; assembly: GCA_035048345.1. Taxonomy (NCBI): domain Eukaryota; kingdom Viridiplantae; phylum Streptophyta; class Magnoliopsida; order Saxifragales; family Crassulaceae; genus Echeveria; species Echeveria elegans. The sequence goes on from JAWWMW010099161.1 coordinate 5,413, forward strand.
TGCATTTTACCAGCACTGATGTACCGAATCCCATAAGAACTCCACACTTAAACGTGTTTGGGCGACAGCAGTACCAGGATGGGTGAATGCCTGAGAAGTCCTCGTGTAAGTCTCCATAAATAAATAAAAAGATTTTAAAAAAAAGTGAACCATGCATCTTAGTTAATCATCATAAACAAGTTCCCAAATGGTATGCACACTTCAAAAGGAATTTTGGATTATTTACACGTAGATTTATGGGGGCCTGCAAGGAAGGTCACTCAAGGACGGAACATATATTTCTTAAGCTTAGTTGATGGACTAAAAGGGTATGAGTTTTCTTGCTCAGTTTCAAGAATGAAGCCTATGGGAAATTCAAAGATTGGTAAGTGTTAATGGAAAATCAGACATTTGATTAGGTAAAGCATTGCACACCGATAATGACTTCGAATTTTGTAACCATGAATTTGATAAATTTTACCAAGAAAATGGAATATTGAGTCAAACACACACACCTCAACAGAATGGTGTGGCAGAGAGATGAATATGATACTTTTGGAGAAAGTGAGATGTTTGCTATTTACTTCTTATTGACCAAAGTCATTTAGGAGAGAAGATGTTGGCACTGCACCTTACTTAATATGAATCCTACCAGCGTCCTTAATTTAAAGTCCTATAAAAGTTTGGTTAGGTAGTAAGCCAAGTCTGGATCATCTTAGGATATTTAGGTGTGTTGCTTATGCACATACCAAAGAAGGAAAATTAGTCCTTGTATGGTTGCAGGGATTGACACTAGCCAAGATATCAGGAATGAGTCAAGTCCCATGGTCAGATTTGATGAGGTTGGTGAGTCAACTATGAGGGTCACTGATCACCAGGGCACAGAACAAGAACATGTCCAATTTGAAGCACTTGTTCAGGTGGAGGTGCCAACACAGTTGGAGGAAATTGTTCAGATGGATAACTCGTAGAGGAACATGATGTAGCATCTCAAGATCAATTAGCTAACTATCATCTAGTTAGAGATAGAGAAAGGAGAATCTTAAAAGGAAATCAAAGGTATGCCTCATTTGCTGATTTAATTTTTACTGCACTAATTGTCGCTCAAGATGTGCAGGGTAGTGAACTTGGAAGTTACAAGGAGGTTGTTATGTCAAAGGTCAAGGACAACCAGCTGTCAACTATGGAAGAAGAAATGAAGTCGCTACACAAAAATGTTACTTGGAAGCTTGTCCCAAAGCCAGAAAAAGCAAACCGGTGGAGTGGGGTGGCTCTTCAAAGTGAAAGATGGAATAACCAGTGAGGACCCTCCGAGATGCAAAGCTAGGCTAGTAGCCAAGGGATACACCCAGAGAGAAGATATTGATTTCAATGAGGTATTTTCACCCGTAGTTAAGTTTAAATAATAAGGATGATGCTCTCTACTGCAGCTTACTTTGATCTAGAGTTTGAACAATTGGATGTTAAAATTACTTTCCTTCACGTCCACTTAAATGAAATTATTTACATGAGGCAACATGAGGGATTTGTTAATAAGAAGAACCCTATTCATGTATGTTTATTAAATAAAACTCGCTATGGTCTTAAGCAAAGCCCCAAACAGTGATATAAAAAGTTTGACAGCTATGTGTGAAGTATAGGCTTTACTAGAAGCAGGTTTGATACTTACTTATATTTTTCACTGCCTGGTGTGCCAGTGTATATTCTCCTTTATGCTGTTGGTGAGCAAATCTCCTAATAATTGTCTGAGCTCAAGGATGAGTTAATCAAGGCCTTTGAGAAGAAAGACTTGGGGAACGACAAAAGTATATTAGGGATGATCATTCAAAAAGACAGAAAAGACATCTACTCTGAAGATCCACCAAAGGCCCTACTTGGAGAATGTAGTATCTAAATTAAGTAGACTGAACTATAAAAGCGATGTCTATGCCATTAGGTTTGCATTTTACTTTGAGTAAGAATCAGTGTCCTAGAACTCAAGCAGATATTGTTAAAATGGCAAATATCCATTATGCTATTGTTGTGGGTTATGTGATGTATGCAATGGTCAGTAACTTGATTTTGGTATTTCTATTTTGAGTAGGTTTATGAGTAACCCCAAAATGGATTATTTCTTATATTGCCGGTATTTTCTTAGTTGAATTATGTTATGGAAAGGAACAACCTTCACTTGATCTTGTGGGATTTGTAGATTCAGATTTAGTAAGGGCAGAGATACCAGGAAGTCTACAACTGCCTATGTGTTCGCACTTGGAGGTAACTACATCATTTGTTGAAGTTGACAGTCTCATTTGTTTGCAGCAGCAGATGGAGGATTTAAGTAAATACTGCTGCTAAAATGACAGACGTTTTGAAAGCCAAACGACGTCGTTTCAAGTAAAAGAAACGGGGACGCTTTAAGAATCGGTACAACACGGTGTTGTGAATGTTGTTGGACGGTTGTGATGACGTGGATCGTATGGCTCTCGCTGCTCCTAGAAAAAAAAAGGGTTTATACGCTCCATTCTTCACTCGACTCAGTTTACTGAATCAACTCAAAAACGATCGACAATTGTTTTGTTGATTCAAGTAAGGTCGAATCTCTGTAGTTCTAGCACTGATTACAGTGAACTGAGGGTGTTCGCTTCACGAAGTTTTGTGTGTTCGTTGTACGCGATTCCGGCCAGTTCATAGTGCAGATTCAAGCACTGAGATTGCTTAACAAGGATTAAAGATCTTTCGATCATATAAACTTTGTCAATAGGGATTTGAAACTGCATTTGATCTATTTTTTTGAATGATTCAACACTAAAACTCCCAACCCGCTGCCTAGTTTTGTTAATATAAGCACTTGCTTTCGTTATCCATTACGTCCCAACATCCGAACTACTCTTCGTGATACTCTTTTTCGCACGGTTGATATAATCAGAAAACCATTCATTGGGGGTATTGAGATATGTGAGCAGAGAACCGGTGGGCACGACGGAGAATTGTAGACGAATCCGAACGAGCGCACACTATCCCGCTAAACCTATTTTGAAAATAAGGGGAGGTTTTATAATTAGTCATAAATAGGAGGACTGGTTATGTAATTATTGGTTTTTCTTATTTTCCCTATGAACCTTTTGTATCAGTTTTTGATTTTAATACAATCACAATTTCCAATTCAACAAACCTGATCTTCTCCGGTACGCACAACGATTTCCGGCACCTTTGATCGCATCTTCCGACATGGTATCAGAGCCGCAACAGCCTTCCTGTTTGCTTACTTGATCCTGATCATCATCCAGAGCACTTTTTCTGATTAGCTTTGTAAGTTCTGCTTTCAATCTTCGTTCCTTCTCTGAGCGTTAAAGTTTTTTCGTTTGTTTTTCTGCGATTGCTTGCCAAATCTCTCTTTTGTTCATCGATCATTGGAATACGTTAATACATGATGACTTCAGGTTCATCGACAAGCAACAACACTGCGCAACAGGTTAGCAACTTTGAAGATGCTCTTTATATAAACTAGAATGAAAATATAAATGTTCTGCTAGTTACACAGTTGTTAGAAAGTCCAGAAAAATATATTACAAGGAAAAAAGGTATGATAAGGTCTCTGGGCTTCAAAAGGAAACTATTATTGATGTCCTAAAATGTTTTTCTCATTTTATTAATTGAAATTGTTTTTCTTTAACATTTGCATTCTTTCCAACTTCTATCTCACATGACTCAATTTCTTTAAAAATATGTCAATTTTCTAGAAGGAAGAACAATATGAAACAGAGAGAGTAGTATTACTAGTAACTAAGTAGTATTAATTATCACCTTAAAAAATAGGTAATGGATCATATACAAAGGATGTTTTAAAATAAAAAGTATAAAGTGATCTTGATCGTTCATTTTAAAACATCTAACGGTTATTATTAATCATGTATTTATTAATTATGATTAATTCATGAAAGAGATAAAATTGTAATTTTAGAAAAAAATTAGTAAAAATATCATATCACTTTCCTAACTAATTCATCATTATCTTTTAAGCATATCTTTTATATATACTAGCTATCAACGCACAATTCAATCTATGCATATTGAAACGTCAAAACACAATACACATGAACCAAATTAATTTGATCATTTATCAAAGGCTAACCGAATGAATAAGAAACATGAATAATATTAGGCAATACTCCACAATTACAAAATGTTCGAGTCCAAATGATGTCATGTACCAGGTTGCTAAGCAATATGCATACAACTGACTTAAGAATGAAGTTTCTAGCAAAATGCAGTACACTTTATTAATTTCTAGCAATATGCACAATCTTTATCCTTTACTCTGGCACGAAACCCTGACACGTGAATCTATATATATAATAGAATAAGTAACTAGGTGAACCACACATTTAGCGACGAAACCTAACTAGATTCCCTAATTTAGCAACGAAACGTAACTAACCGGTTCCCAAACTATGCACCGGTATTCCAAAAAACCGGTGCATAGTGTTAAAAAAAAACTATGCACCGGTACATATGAAAACCGGTGCATAGTGAATTAAAAAAAAAAATTCAACTATGCACCGGTTTTGTGAAAAAACCGGTGCATAGTTCCGTTTAAAAAAAAAATTACTATGCACCGGTTTTCTCACAAAACCGGTGCATAGTTGTGTTTTTTTTAAAAAAAAACCTTGATATGCACCGGTTTTCCCAAAAAACCGGTGCATATTCTTGGGACATGTGGGTCCGCTCCTGCATTGATGTGACATGTCCGAGGCAAGTTTTATACATTTTAAATTGTTATTTAAATCTATTATTTATAAAAATTATATCAATATTTTTAATTTTTCGAGATCTATAAGTAGAGACTAAATTTGTATAATTTGGACACCAAAAAAATTTAAAATTTTCAGCATTTATGCACTATGCACCGGTTTCTCAAAAAAAAATTAAAAAATATAAATTAAAAATTTATAAAAATATGTAAATTTTAGGAAAAATAAAAAATTTTGTTAATTTTAAAAAAATTTAAAAATTGTACAGGAAATAATTTTAAATTAATTTAACCGACAAAATTCCCGTCGGGACGACGGGCTTGCAACTAGTAGAAGAAAAAATAACAGATGAGATGGTCATACCTTCGCTCTCCAGTCGCTATGCTTGATGTAATACCTTGCTTGTGCAGTCATCCAACCAATTCAACAGTGTCCTGTAACACTACTGTAACGTCCAAAATTTTATAAATGAATATAAAATAGAGAAGCAACAAATAACTTCTTGTATTTTCGCTTGTTGCGCGTGCAATACAATCTCTATTTGATTCCTCTGATTCTTTGTTGATTGGTTGTTGACATTGATTTGATGTCGTCGAGGGTCTTGACGACTTGTTCCCGCTTAGACGTTGTTGAGTTTGTTGTTGTTGCGAAATTCGCGTCGACGTCTTGGCGAGGGTCTTACTGATTTGTTCTCACTTCGACGTTGACTTTTTGTTGTCTCCTGGTGAAGGTTTTTGTGACTTGATTTCACTTGGACGCCGAAGAGTGTTGACGAAGAACTTCTGACTGCTTTTCTCCTGATAGGCGATGCTGGATTTGCGCACTTGTTGACTGCAGGAAGATGGTGTGGCGCAGAACTTTCTTCTCTCCTCTCGAAATCTTCAGACTTTTCAGAATGTTTCTGAATTTGAGTTGACGTCAGCGAGGGTCTTGTAGACTTGATCTCACTGGCA
>JAWWMW010099171.1:0-11077 GCA_035048345.1 Echeveria elegans
AAAGAAGCCAAGATGCATGAAGACATTATGGTCGGGAACTGATAAAGTGACATTATGAAGGAGTTTTAAAGGGTTTGTATTCCTTCGTAATAGTGGGAAGTCAAGAGTTTTCAGAACTCTACAAATAGAGATCTTCACTTGAGAATTTTTGAGAGTAGAAACTAAAATGGAGAGCTCCCCCTCACAGGCCGCTACTCAACCAGTCCAATAACTCGAGCATTCCAACTCAACCACGAAGAATAAAGAAGCAACACACCTTGAAGATACGACAATAAAACTGAGCTTTTCTAAATCTTTCACTATTTTTTACTTTCTTTTTATAAATGATTTTTGGTTGAAATAAATATATTTAACTTATGCTTGTGTCATGCATGGTAGGTGTGTGTCGAAATACCTTATTAAATTGTTTGAGTAGTTTTAATTATAGGAAATGTTTGTAAACCTAGAATAACTCTCATTTCATAAGTACTTTAACTTGGGGATGAATCTTGATAGATGAACCTAGGCTAGTGTTGTGCCCGCTAGGAAAAAACTAGTATTCTATGAAGTTAAATATTCTAAAAACGGGAGTATGGCAAAGCTCGACCGAATGGGCAGTGAACGAGCTCGACAGAACTTGAACTGACTCGATTGAACTAGAGTAAAATTGGCAATTTGGACCTTTTAAACTTCGCTTCCACAGGACGCATCCAGTATCCGATTGAAATGAAACAAAATGCCCTAGAAAGCCGACTCAATATCCTACAACTCTCATGTTTATTACAAGGAGTGATTCAGATATTAAGAGGGTCAATATATGTATCCATCGTCGTGCAGAAACATAGAAGTTTTACTCGACTGAAAATCAGCTCGAGCAATTAAATGAGATTGATTTACTCAACCATCATGGAACATTTAAATGAAGTATTTATACAGAAAATTCAAGATGAATGAAGACATTATGGTGAGAAATTCGTGAGACGGCATTGAGAAGGAATAATTTGGAGAATTAAAAAAAAGAAATATGAGCCATTACAATGACAATTATTCAGCCATCAAGTGTTCTTCATGAAGGCCACTAAATGAAATATTCAAATCGAAGGAATGAAGGGTTTTCTAAAGGAGTAATGTGAGGTTTGTATGGATTGAAATTATGGAAAAGAAGTTGCTTTTGGAGAATTAAATGTAAAGAAATGAGAAGAGTTTTTGAAACCTTTATAAAAAGAGGCCTTGTGACAACATCACAGCACAATTCGACAGGCCATAAAACACGAAAATCAGGGAGAGCTCCCCCTCATGAGGAGCTGCTCGACCAAGCACTCCAACCCAATGAAGAATAAAGAAGAAGCAACCCAACTGAAGGAGTTCTTCTAAACTTATTTCTATTCTCACTTTCTTTTTATTTTAAATCATGTAATTTGTTCTAACCTCTTGATAGAGTCTAATGGATTCTTAGTACTCATGAGTGCTCGAATATGTTTACATACATTTTATTGCAAAAAAAATTAGGTTGAAAACAAACATATATAACTTACGCTTGTGTGTTGCATGATTAAGTGTCTTGACGAAATACTTGTCATAACCGCATGAGTACTTAAACTCGGGGAAGTATCACAATGGATGAACTCATACTAGTATTACGCCTGCAAAGGGAAAAAACAAGTAATGTACTAGGTTGAATATTCTTGAATCGAGAGAATAGCCTATAACTGGCCAAGTGCGGTTATTCTATCGACAAAAGACTGGCTTAGAATGTGTTTAATGAAATTAGTCTATAACGGGCAAAGTGCGGTTAATAGATTTGAACTCAACAATAACAATTAAATCCATGCCAGTGAGAATTTTATCATTTTATAAGATTGCATGTGTGTGCGTATTTCAAAATTCATGCCCGTGAGATTTACATCATATTTTGCGTGACTACTCCTACATTAAAATCATCTTAATATTGTTCTACATTTTCTTATAATATGTTCAACATAATTCATGAGTACTATTGGTGAAATTACATTTTAGTCATCTAATTTAATTACTATTATTTATTCCTTAAAAAAACAAATATAAAACCTCCCTTTCTTCAGAACTATCTCGAGTAAATAGTTACAATATAGTATCATTTACTACACATCAAAATTGCGTCATTGTCGGGAAATGATTTTTAGACTTAGTTTGCTTGCTATTTATTCACTAGCTTAGCTCAGTCCATTTTAAGAATTTTATTCCATCTTTGAAAAAATGAAATTTTTCTAAAGGCGTGCAACGATTTTTTTTTGAAAATATCATGTTTAGTGAAATTGCTGGATCAATTCAGCTTAAGATTCAGTGTCAACGCAGCTTGATACAGTGTGTTAATTTAATAGAAAGTAAATTAACAAAGATATTGATTACAGAATTCGGCTCCTTTAAGGCTTAGTTTGGAGGCTTCTCCTCAATTCCGGTGGAAGCAATTCACTAATGAGAAAAAAAACTTACACAACACTTACAATGCGTAATGTTCGAACTAAGAGTTTTTCTAGTGAAAATGATCTAAGACAACCTCAGGTCTCAGATTCAAGACATCGTCTTAACTTCCACCAATTCAGACCCAATCTGAATTCTGTGTTCTTCGTATGTGTAAACACAAGTCAGTCGTTGTAGCTTTGAAAAGCTTGTAGTCGTTCTTCTGAGTATCACCTTAATGTGAATGAGTGAACGACCGGAATTGTGATCGGATCGTTGTTGAGGATAAGTGTTTTAGCTTCTGTAATTTTCAACACCCATGAAGGAGAAATCTATGCATATTTATACTCGTGCGGTTGCTTAACTCCTAAGCATCTGATTCACTTTCCATAACTGGAATTTGATTTCCATCTCGATAAACTCCAAATATTTTGGGATTGCCTTTGATAAAGATTACGCAATATTCATAATTGAATTAATCTGATTTAATTCACATATTTGATACGCTCCAAATCATCAATCAGTTGTATATTTATCTACATAGATAAAGATACATATATTCCAGCTGGCTGATGGCCCGTATAATCTGGATGGTGTGGATCCCCAAATCATTTGGGTTGAGCCACATAGACTTCCTCATTCAAAATTTCATTCAAAAAAGCACTCTTTACGTCCATTTGATGCAGTTTGAATTTCAGATGACATGCAACGGCAAGAAGTAATCTGATAGCTTCCAGTCTACCCACTGGAGCAAAAGTCTCATCGAAGTCAACTCCTTCTACTTGATTATATCCTTGCGCAGCCAGTCTTGCTTTGAATCTGGTGATGTTACCTTTCTCGTCTTATTTGCTCTTGAAAATTCACTTGGTACCAATTATGTTAGCATGCACAGGTTTTGGAACCAAATCCCATACATCATGTCTAGCAAACTCAGTCAGTTCCTCCTGTATTGCCACAACAAACTCACCGTCCATTTGGGCCTCCTTTATGTTTCTAGGCTCAACATTGGGTAGTATGCAGATGTCTCCACACTGAAGTTTTGTATAATCTATTCTCTTCCCTCTTGTGACCCTTTGTGCAAATAAATCTCCATTAAATACAGTCGAGGGATGGTTTTTCTGAATCATGGTTGGGACCATCGTGTTCGATTCAGTGTTTGATTCTGGGGCTAACCCCTCCATCGAATCAGGATGCATATCAGGATTACTCGTTTCTGAGTCATCATTGTTGTCTTCTTCATCAATAAGATTTTGTTCGAAACCATCACCTTCAAAATTCTTAGCTGATGTCAATGGACCAGAAAAATCTTCCACAACAACGACGTTAAAAGATTCAATAATTTTTCTGGATCGATTCAGAAACACTCGATAGACTCTGCTGTTAGTTGAATACCCAACAAATATTCCTTCCTCTCATTTAGCATCAAGTAACTGTTGATATGATCGATCAGTTAGAACATAACAAAGACTACCAAACACATGAAAGTATTTTACCGTTGATTTCTTTCCTTTCCAGTTTTTATAGAATGTTATGCTAATATCGGGCCTGATGCTGACTCGATTCAGAGTATATATGACAAGTCGTATTCATTGCTTCAGCCCAGAATTTTAGTGATAAATGTTTGTCATGGATCATCACCCGAGCCATCGCTTGTAGCGATCTGTTCTTTCGTTCTTCCACACCATTTTGTTGAGTTGTGATAGCCGAAGAGTATTGATGCATGATCTCTTACTGTTGACAGAATCAATCCATGTCTGAATTCACAAAATTCTCTTCCATGATCACTTTGAATAGCTTTCAGCGAGACTTCACTTTCTCTCTGCAGTCTGAAGATGAGAATATTTTCCTGAACCGTTTTAAATTTGACATGCCGAAAACTAACACAGGTATAACGAGAGTAATCATCCACGCATACAAGAATATACTTCTTTCCACCAAAACTTTCAACCTGAAATGGTCTCATCAGGTCCATATGCAGCAGGCCCAATATCCTCTTAATTTGAACTTCATTGGACCATTTGTGAGAGGCCTTGGTCATCTTGGTTATCTTGCAATTTCCACATATCACACTTTTGATTCCAGAATTTCATTGACAATTCAACTTGTTGCAATCTCCTTCAACCTACAAAGGTGAAGATCTCCATGGTGTTGATGCTGCATTGTCATTTTGTAAGGCTTGCTCGAGTAGCACACTGATGATTCAATCCATTATGGCTCAATTTTAAGCAGATAACAATTGTTGTAAGCACGGACTCCACTCATCACACACTCTCCACTACCGTCACACGCATTGAAAGTGTCTTTTCTGAAACTGACACTTATGTCATCGTCATAGATCTGACTTACACTCACAAGGTTGGCACGGAGTCCTTCAACCAGTCTTACCTTAGTGATCTTAGGCAATCCCGAAACATCTAGTGTGCATCTACCAATGATTCTTCCTTTTTCACCTCCTCCATATGAAACATATCCTTCATTTACAGGAGTGATTTGTACCAGGTACTTAGCATTTCCCGTCATGTGAGCTGAGAAACCACTGTGAAAGTACTAGTGGTCTGAGTCAAACTTGATGGTAAAACTGAGTGCCACAGCACTTCATGGAAAGTACTCATAATAGGGGTTAGTGGAATTTCTATAGTAACTAGAATCATAGTTGTAACATACCATAAATTGACTATAGTTCTGATAATATCTTTGATTAGAGCTTCTCACTTTGTGAGACAAGTGTCCAAAACTGCTTGTCTTTTTCGATCCAGGTTGTCTGTGATATACTAGTTTCTCCACTCGTCTCATGTACCTAGTCAAAAATTCCTTGCACTTTTGCATAATGTGCCCTAATTTGTTGCAGAAATCGCGCACACGGGCATCTTGTGCCCACTCAACAGATGATTCTCGCGCCTCAGTTAGAGACCTTCTTTGTTCTTGAACAAACACAGTCTTGATATTTTTGCCCATGTCCTTATATCCGACTTCAGTTTTGTCTCTGAGGTTCTTTTGTGCACTAATGATGTCATCTAGTTTGTTGGTACCTTTATTCATCATGCTAACAAACTTTGTGAGGCGAGTTACCTCTGTCCTAACATCTGTAAGTTCTCTGGATGAGAGGTTCAATTCTTCTCTCAGTTGACTGACCTCCTAGATCAATTTAGACTTGCCTCCCTTTAGTTCCATGTTAGTTTCCATCAAATTTTCCCAATTTAAGAAGAATGCCTTGTATCTCTTAGCAATTGATTCTTCCGTGATTTCCATATCAGTATCACTGTCTGATGTTTTGTTAATGTTCTATGTCCACTCAGATATTTCAGTAATGACTATGAAGGAAATGCAGTTTACATGATCCTCTTATTCTCCTTCTGATTCAGCGTCACTGAGTTGACTCACCATAGACTTCTTTTTCTCAGAAAGTTGGGACATTCACGCTGAATATGATCATATCCTTCATACTCATGACACTGAATGCTTTTTCCCTTATCAGTTGTCTTACTTTTCTCACTTAGCTTTCCAGCATACACTTTTGTGTTCTTCAGTTCAGACTTGTATGTAGGTTGAGTTGACCCAGGGTTCATCTTTTTTAATATTTTCAGAAATCTTAGTAAGCAACGCCAACTGATCATTGTCTGAGTCATCTTTCACCCCTGTAATTTCTCCATTCAGCGCCAAATTCTTATTCTTCGTGAGTGGATTCTCTTTCTCCATATCAAACTCATATGACTCAACTTTTCCCATAAGTTCTTCTAGGGTCAGGGTCTTGAGGTTATGAGTCTGAGTGATGGTGATCTTGTGCATGGTGAACTTAGAGCTCAGAGTCCTTAGGGCTTTCTTTACCAATTTTTCCATACTGATGGATTCACTCAGAGCGTGAGATTCATTCAAGATAGTCATCAGTCCTGAGTTGAAAGCAGTGACTGATTCGTCCTCACCCATACTAATTAGATTCTAAAACCTGGTGGTCAAATGCTGCATCTTGCTCTCCTTAACTTTGTTAGTTCCTTCGTAGGTGATCCTTAGAAAATACCAAAGATCCTTTGCTGCGGTACATTGATGAATGAGGGCATATATGTCGGGTTCAACTGCAACAATAATAGCATTCATGGCACTGGAGTTTGCAGCAAACAGTTTGTCTTCATCAACTATATAAGATAACTTGTCTTTAGGTTCAGATGTTCCATCTTCAGTAGTTTTGTGTTGCGGGATCCACTTTACTATTACATTTCTCCATGCTCTATCATTCATACCTCTGAGGCAAGCCATCATTCGAGTTTTCTAAAAGAGATAGTTGCTTCCATTTAGCATTGGTGGTCGGATGGACGCTTCCTTATATCCCAGTTCTTCATTTGACATGACTGTGTCTGGTGTCTTAATCCAATGATCGCAATTCACAGTGTCTGTGTCGAGTGACCCACTCTGATACCAATTGAAATTGCTAGATCAATTTAGCTTAAGATTCAGACGCATTAGACTTGTATCAACACAGCTTGATACATAGTGTTAATTTAACAGAAAGTAAATTGACACAGTTGTTGATTACCCTGTTTGGCTCTTTTAATGCTCAGTCTGGGGTGCTTCTCCTCAAGCCCAGTGGAAATAATTCAATAATGAGAAAAAAAAATCTTACACAACACTTACAATGCATACTGTTCGAACTAAGAGTTTTTCTAGTGAAAAGGATCTGAGACAACCTCATCTCTAAGATTCAATACCCCTTCTTAACTTCCACCATATCAGACCCAATCTGAATTATTAAGCCTCTATGTTCTCTGTCTGTGTTAACACATGTCAGTCATTGTAGCTTTGAAAAGCTTGTACTCGTTCTTTTGAGTATCACATTGATGTGAATGATAGAACAGTCGAAATTGTGATCGGCTCGTTGTCAAGGATAAGTATTATAGCTTTTGTAATTTTCGACACTCATGAAGGAGAAAATCGATGCATATTTATATTCGTGTGGTTGCTTAACTTCTAAGCATCTGATTCACTTTCCATAACTTGAATTTGATTTCATTCTTGATAAACTCCAAAGATCCCGGACTGCCTTTGGTAAAGATTAGGCAATATTCATACTTCAATTAATCTGACTTAATTCAAACAATATCTGATAAGCTCCAAATCGTCAAATAGTTGTATCTTTATCTACATAGATAAAGATACATATATTCCAACAGGCTAATGGCTCGCTGAAGATGTGGAGCTTGATGAGGAGAAGTCTTGCTTGACTCAGCCTACTGTCTCAAGCAAGGTATGACTCAGGGATGAGTCTGGGTTGATTAACCCAACTTCGTCTAGCAAACATATTCAACTTGGCCAAAAATATTGTCACACATAAGAACTGGGATCCATGGACTCACAATTAGTATTTCATAAAATTTCTTGATTGCCTTTAGGTGACTTTAGCATAATTGATGGTACATTTTTTGTGACACTCGAGTATTTATTCTTAGACATCTTGACAAGACTTAAATGTGGGGTGTTCAAAAGAAAAAAGAGGACAACAAAATAGAAAAAAAGAAAATATTATTGTTGAACAATTTTCAAGGGTTTGGAAAGAAAATAAGTATAAAAATATAGAAAGCAACTGTATCAATTTGAAAAATTAAAAGAAAAATAAGCACTTGATCACAACTTAAGTTCTTGTCGTCGTGGCTTGTTTATTTTGTGACTCGAGTGAAGCTTTGAATGCTAACCATTGAGAATCACTATGGGACGATCCATGTATGTACATACGAAGGCATGATGGGGTCTATGGGAGAAAATCAAGAACTTATTTTCCAATATCAGACTCCTCTACTCTTATGGATTACGACATTTAGTCTAATGCTTGAGTATGAATTCGAAACCTTGAGCTTATGGACTAGCCCTGGCTAGCATAAGTAACGAGTTCGATAAGTTTTTCTTTAAAAACTTTTTGGTTTACATCATGTTTCTTAGCGTGGATGTAGGATGAGTATTTGGATCGAGCAAAGGTTAGTTCTCGATATTCATTTTATGAGAATTTTATGACTATTATGATTTGAGTGATTTTTGAAGTTTTTCATAATACGAATGATTAGCAATGCTTGACGTGCTTGAATGTTGATAATGAAATGGTTTGCTCAGCAAACTACATGAAAAGATTCAACGTTTAAATGCATGAATTGCTACGCTAGGATTTGTGAGTATTCCTTTTTCTGAAAACTCTCGCGAGACTATAAATCGACACTATGATAGCCTAGGGGTTTAAAGGTTTGATGCATATACTAAATGTATTCGTGATTCCTACAAAAGTGAGTTAGGAGTAAATTTTATTATTTTTAGTATGTTTAGAGTTAGATTATTCGGGACGAAGTATTTTATCGGGGTTTAAATGGTCTAATTTTTGGACACTCATTTACACACATTCTCCACATTTATAATGTGAAATTGGTCGATTTCTGCACTCATGTTGCTATATCAGGTATAAAATACAATTTCAGATAATTATAGAGGTCAATGCAATACATAGCAAAAATGAGAATGAAAGGAGATGATCGGTCAACAAAATGCCCAAAGTCAACATTCAGATCTGAAGGATTTTATTCGAATGAATTGAGAGTTCCTCCAAACTTTAGCCAAGTTCGACCGAATGGGCAGTGAACGAACTTGACAAAACTTGAAATGATTCGACTGAACTAGGGTAAAATTGGCAGTTTGGACCTTTTGAGCTTCATAAGCTTCCACAGGGGGTATCCGTATCCGATTAAGATGAAACAAAATGCATTAAAAATTTGACTCAATATCCTACAACTCTCATGTTTATTGCGAGGAGTGATTCAGATGTTAAGAGGGTTAATATCTGTATCCAACGTCGTGCAAAAACCGAGAAGTTTTACTAGACTTAAAATCAACTCGATCAACTAAATGAGACTGATTTACTCGGCCATCATGGAACATTTAAATGAAGTATTCATGGAGAAGTTTAAGATGGATGAAGACATCATGGTGAGGAATTCGTGGGATAGGATTGAGAAAGAATAAGTTGAAGAATTAATTTGGAGAATTTAAAAAAGGAAGGAATTATGAGTCATCATAATGACAATTATTCAGCCATCAAGTATTCTTCACGAATGGCACTAAATGGAGTATTCTAACCGAAGAAATGAGGGGTTTTCTAAAGGAGTAACGTTAGGTTTTTATGGATTGAAATTATGGAAAATGAGTTACTTTTGGAGAATTAAATGGAGAAAAAACTGTAGGAATTTTCAAAAGCTCTATAAAAGGAGGCCTTGTGACAACATCACAACACAATTCCACAGGCCATAAAACACGAAAATCAGGGAGAGCTCCCCCTCGTGGGGAGTTGCACAACCAAGCACTCCAACCCGAAGATGAATAAAAAAGAAGCAACCCACCTTAAGGAGTTCTTCTAAACTTATTTCTATTCTCACTTTCTTTTTATTTTAAATCATGTAAGTTGTTCTAACCTCATGATAGAGTCTAATGGATTCTTAGTACTCATGAGTGTTTGAATATGTTTACATACATTTTTATGAATTCTTTTGAGTTGAAAGCAAATATATTTAACTTATGTTTGTGTGTTGCATGAGTACTTAAACTCGGGGAAGTATCCCAATGGATGAACTTTACGATAACAATTTAATCCATGCCAGTGAGAATTTCATCGTCTTATAAGATTGCATGTGTGTGTATTTCAAATTCATGCCCGTGAGATTTACATCATATTTTGCATGACTAGTCCTACATTAAAATCAACTCAATATTATTCTACATTTTATTATGACATGTTCAACATAATTCATGAGTACTACTGGTGAAATTATATTTTAGTCATCTAATTTATTTACTAACATTTATTTATTTAAACAAAACCAATATAAAATCCCCTTTCTTTAGAACTATCTCGAGTGAATATTTAACATAACTTTGTCTCCACCGTTCCCTTGGATACGACACTAGGTCAGTCTAGTCCTTTACAAAAAAAGTGACTTGCGATATACTACCATTTACTGCATGTCATCACCCTAGTTCTTTATAAAAAAAATTGACAATCGTGACACCCTAAACTACACATGTCAATAATTATGAGATATAAAATAAATTACTAAAAATAACTTTAGGTAACAATATCTTTTATTTAAAAGAAAACTTAGTCAATTCTTCTAATACTCCATCACTATCACGTTTTCAAAATAAAATTATTGAAAACTTGCTAATGAAGTAATATATAGAAGATATTATCGTCGTCACGTCATGCTGACATCAGCAACGCTATCTAAGGAAGTGTCCTCCTTCCTCCCTCGGTCTGCTCCGCATATGTCAGGACTAGTTTCCTCCTTCCATTCCTGCGCGTTTGCTTTGAATATTTTCCTGCACACTTAGTAGCAAATGTTAGGTAAGTGTTTGTTCCATCAAAACTTGTAAGGACAAGTCTCGGAACATGTCCCCAAAAAAATCCCCCTCTTGATGGTGACAAATGTTTCTTTGAAAGAGAGGAAAATAAGAATTTCAAACAATAGGCGAATAAGAAAATTCAGATTTTAAGAATAAATTCTAAAACTGAATTTGCAACGTGATAAAACTCGGAGTTAAACGAAGGGTCTGTTCTTTTGACATTAATTTAATTTATGTTCAGTTCAGTTCAGTAGATAAACATTCACTATTTTTAAAATTATTTTAAAAGTGTAAT
>JAWWMW010099210.1:0-11074 GCA_035048345.1 Echeveria elegans
TCATATATTAGACGGGGTGAAAGGCTTCCAGAAGCAAGTCATGGAGAGAATTTTGTTGAGTAATCTGAACCTAACATTCCATTCCTAGTACCTTTATAAACCCTAAGCAAATTCTGTGACAGAAGTTGTGTGCAAGTTCTCTTGAATCTACTATACAAATGAGGAAGAACAATTGAAACTTGCCTTCTTCCAGAAATAATCATTGATCATGCTCAGAGCAGCAGTTTCACCACCAACAAATTGCATTCCTTGGCTAACCTGTGGAAAGAGAAATCACGACATATAGAAAAAGATTTAAGAAGCAGTAATTTTAAGTACATTTCAGCACTGTTTCTAACGTTATACTCAATAGCCTGCCTCAGTATCAGGATGTCCAAGTTGAACCATCGTACGAACACATACCCTATCATCAACATTGGTAGACGGTGGTGCCAATGTTTTTGGCATCTTTAAACAGCTCCGGATAGAGCACTTTGATTCAACTGACTGGAAGTTGAGTTACAAGACTAATGAGTTTGGCGACAATTACTATTCAACATGTGGATGAGCTTCAAACAGTCGGACTTACCTTGCGAAATTGAGTGTAGACATCAGGTAAGTTAAACATGTCAAATGGAAGATCCTCAATGTGACTCCCCCCAAATCAACTGTAACACACTTTTACATCCCTTCATTTGATTGGGTAGCTCCCCTGCTATTGAAGTTAATTTCACTTTCTGCAACCTTTTGGCTACTAGCCTCTCCACTTGCAAGTTTCTTTATGAGCATACACCTAATTCCAGAAAACAGTGGAAAAATATAAATTAGTTCAATTTTGCAAAAAGTCCATAGGAACTGAATTACGCAAATGTGATCAAAAAGTGCTTAACTGTTTGCGCTCCAAATGCGATCTAAGAACGTCCTCAGGCATCCCATTTCTAATAAGCAAATCAAGCCCATGCGCGCTCCCAGAGCTTCCTCAAACACAAAGACACACATCAGCATCATAACTACAAATTAGGCAATAAAATCGAAAATGAATGTGTATGATTAACAAGTCAGGTCATCAAAAAGTACCTCCAGTTTTAGGATATCCGAAAAATATGAGTACTCCCAAACAACCTGGGATCAACACAATAAACCGGCAACATAGCAGCCGACGTTATCCAAAACTCTCAAACCACGCCTTTGCCGCTTCTCTTCGTCTCCGCAACCGTATATCTGCGAAACGTCTCGTTTCGGATCCGCTCCATCTCGTCCTCATTCGTATCCAGCACGCGCCACACCACCGCACCTGAAGCTCGTCGTCATCGTTGCTGTCGTTACGCAACGCCTGACGGTGATCGGAGCAGATGAAGAGAGGAATACTGGGAGCGAGAGATAATGGCCATGGCCATGGCCATGTTGTTTGTGAAATGTAGATAGATGACGTCATTTGTTTTTAACTCACTTGTAAGTTGACACGTGGATTTATACTTCGATCGGGCGTATGAGGAGACGTGGACGTTTCTCGGTTTTTTGGATGTAAAATTGGTTTGGCAAATATCAGGTACGGCGCATCGACCTACCGCTCAGGCTAGGTTTCTAGTTCAAAGTCTGATCCGAAATCCCTGACTTAAAAAATTTAGGCTCCCCCATTTGATTGTGGAAAAAGAAAAAAAAAATCATGAGAAAATTGTAAAAAAAAAAAATTGATCTAATTTTACTTATTCTTTCATTTTTTTTCATTACAATCAAATACACATATTTTTTTCATTCAAAATTTTTCTTTAATTTTTCATTTCCTCTTCTTTTTTCGGACCCCGTTTGGCTGCGGGAAAAAAGTGAAAAAAAACAATCAAAGAAAAATAATTTTTCCATGAGAAAGTTGTAAGAACAATTTAATCTCATTTTGTCTATTTTTACATTTTTTTCCTTACAACCAAACACATTTTTCATTTTCATTCAATTTTTTATTTTTCCTTTACTCTCTTTTTTCCGCGCAACCAAAATGGACCTAAAAAAATTCTCATGTAAAAATAATCAAGAGTTTGAGTTTTTCCACATATGCTTCTTCTTGAATTTTATTTTACCATATACTCAGACATGGAGTTTTCTTTACCATATACTTTTAGGCTTTTGATTGCGAAAAAAAAAAGTGAGGTAAAGAAAATTTTTTTAAAAAAAAAAAATTTCATGAGAAAATTTTGACCTCATTTTATCTATTTTTTTCTTACAATGAAACATACATTTCATTTTTACTCATTTTTTTTTAAATTTTCTTTTCCTTTTTTTTCCGCAACAAAACGGAACCTTAAATCGCCATTACCACGATTTCGTAAAAAAAGTCATGGCACGTCTTCATCAATGACATGGCAGTCACGCAACACTCCACATAAGAAATCAATATTTGGCAAGAGTGATTTGATAAGTGGGCGAGCGATTTGAAATTGCAATTTTCTAAATGTAAAATCTTTATACCAATAGCAATTTCCTTCGACTTAAAATTACAATCCTAATTCTTCTTTCCCCTCCCTCCTCCGAGCATCCCACCGCCACCACTCTCTCGGTCTTCATTGGACGAGAGGATATTTTATTCTACAATTGCGAGGATAGGTGAAATGTCAATTGCTTCAATTTTCGATCCATGACTATATGGAAAAGAAATAGATTTAGGGTTTATAAATTGAATTTCTAAGTCGAAATCGCTATTTTTAATTGATTTTTATGAGACACAAAATCTCCTGTTAGCCATAATGATTTGACCGTTAATTGTTTTTATTGATTTTTGTATTAAAAAAATTTTCAAAACCAACCTCAAAACTTTCTCAAAAGGTGATTTTGAAAAAAATTTCTTCAAAACAACCTTTCTTCACCCAACCTTCTGACCCAATCCCTTCTTCGCCCGACCACTACAGACCACCTTCTTCGTCCGACCACCACAGATAACCATCGCTGACCATCACCGACCACCGCTGACTTCCGTTTTGACCACCATCGGCAACTGTCAATCACCTCCGACCACCGTCGACCACCACTGAACCCGCTGACCACCATTCCGACCACCGTCGGCAGTGGTCGGGACGATTGTCGGATGATCGACGTGGGTTTGTGGACATTTTTGTTTGAACATTTTGGTTACTTAATCAAAAGTTTATAAACACTACTATGTTATTGATTTGATTTAAGTTTTTAACACAAACCTAATTAAAAACAAGTTTAAAGCAAGACTCAAATTTGCACTCAAACCCTCTTTATAAAGTGGTCTACAGTACTTGAAACAGATGAAGCATCACCATCATATCGTACATCTTATTCGGGACTCGAAGAACTAATGAGTATAAGGTTGCGGTATAAGGTAGAGATCATTTTTGCGTCTCACTGTCAGGCCAAATTCCTCGCTCATGTCCAGATCTTCATAGCGCCCACTAGCAATGCTCCAGTCAAAATGATAGAGCAGCTGCGCGAGAGGCAGTTCGATGTTCGCAATCGCAAAAGTTATACCAGGGCAAATCCTTCTCCCAGCACCAAACGGAATGAACTGGAAATCATTTCCTTTATAGTCAATTGGATTGTTCTCGAACCTCTCTGGGTAAAATCTTTCACCTTCATCCCAATACTCTGAGCTTTGTGCTATAGCCCATGCATTGATTATGACTCTGGACTTTGAGGGAATTCGATACCCGCCTATCTCGCACATCTCTCTTGCTTCTCGTGGGATTAATAGAGGAGCAGATGGATGGAGCCTCAGAGTTTCCTTTATGACTTGTTTCAAGTACTTTAGCTCGTGAATTCCTGCTTCGTCAACATACCCTTTTTTGCCAAAGACCCGTCTGACCTCTTCCTGTGCTTTTTTCATGATTCTTGGGCTCCTGACTAGCTCTGACATTGTCCATTCTACAGCTGTTGACGATGTCTCACTTCCAGCGCTAAATACATCCTACAGAATGGAGAGATTAGCACTAACATCACACTAAAGTAACAGCAAGGAGTACCATTACCAACCTGTATAACAGCTTTGAGGTTGTCATCAGTGAGGGTTAATGGAAGGTCACCATTTTGTTTAACCCTCAAGAGAACATCAACAAGATCAACCTCGCTGTCTTGCTCAGAAGACCTGGCTTTTTTATGCTCTTCAACAATGCCTGCAAGTATTTTGTCAGTTCTCCGTTGCAGATTCTCCAATTTTTGCTTCAAACCGGTGAGTACTGAGAGGAACCCCAATGAAGGATACATGTCAGGAATAAAGAAACCTCCCAACAGCTTCACATTTTCTTTGACGCAGGCTACGAATGCATCCTGGTCCTTGCACTTTTTGCCAAAAGCAGCCTTGGCAGTGATTCCATAAGTGGATGCGAATATCATCTCACTTATGTTAACTGGTGCATTACCACTACTGTGTTGAGATATCATCCTGAGGAGAATGGAAACACCCTCTTCCCTGATGGATTTAAAAGACTGGACCCGCTTGGAACCAAGAAGCTTCAAGATACATAATTTGCGAAGCTGTCTCCAGTAATCACCATATTCAGAAAAAGCAATGTCAGTCGTGCCATAGGACAGTATTCGAGTCGCAAGAGTTTGAGACCTTTGAGCAAACACAAGATCATGGTCCTTGCAAACCTGCTTGGCCAAGTCTGCAGAGGTAATTACAAATGTGGATACTTCACCAAGTTTCAAGTGCATGATAGGTCCATATTTAGCAGCCAAGTCTTTTAAAATGTGATGAGGCAACTGGTCTCCGACAGCAAACTGATGCATGTTTCCTAACAGTGGCAACTTACGTGGCCCCGGCGGCAACAAAGACGCCGCAGAGCGCTTGCTTTTGATTCCGCCTCTTGCTCTAACCATTACAAAAATGAGGAACAGGAGGGCTGCAACTGAAAGAAACATTTTGAACAACTTGAAAGTGTCTATTGTTTCACAAAAATCAAAATGCTGTCTTCCCCATTTATATAACAGTAGTAAACTGTTTACCTGTGCTGTTCTCTTGCTTACAAGATAATGATGGATGCCCTACATTTTTGGAACTGTAAAGCAATATAAGAGCCACTAATTTCCAAACAACACCGAACATATTCATTACACCTTGACTGACCAGCTCCTGGAAAATTGCTAGAAGAAGAATTCATCTTGAAGTATGTCTTTGCGGCCGCACTGCAAATGCAGGGTTATTCAAACACGTCTCAATTCTACCATATATAGCCAGACAGAAGATAAGACACGGAGTACTCATCTTTAGTCACTGCCTGGTTGATCTTTATGGGATGGTAAGACTGAAGTAAGCTGATTTTTCCAATACAATGGCGGGGCTTGGAGATAACTCTGATAAGCCGACAACTGAATTTTTGGCTCCAGCCTATCCTACATATGGTTTGGTTAACATCCACGATAACCATTTTGCGAAGATAAAATTTCCAGCCCGACAGTACGAGGTATTTTCCAAAAACTGAAACTTCTGTACAAAAGCAAATAAAATGTTCATAGCCAAGAAATCAACACTTAATGAGGTCACTTTTCACAAAAAGAAACACCATTCGATAGATGAAACATTTCATTAATGCTGTTTATCAGATATGATGAGGCAGGAAAAAAAAATAGATTTGTACAGTTAAATGTCCAATCAATTAGGCAAAATAATCTTTGACGTCTATCAAAGAAGGGGAAGTGGCTGACTTCTGGGCATTCAAAATTAATTAATAGCCTGCGATCCTGTAAGCCAAAGAGGAAAAACAGAATATTTCAGGGTCCTCCTCAATCACCGACTTGTTAAGAAACTTGAAACTTTAACTGACTCGGCTATGTAAGAAAAGTCATCGCATATTGAACACTTGACCTACGTAGTGGTATAAGTGATAAGACTACATTATACTATGTGCAACATGATTGCTGGATCCATAAACTCTTTTTAGTAATAATGTGTGAATAAAAGTCCTATGGAAGGAGAATCAATACAAAAAAGACCAAACAAATTATCCGATTAAAGACAACAGATACAATAACGAATAACACAACAGAAAATACAATACAACAGAAAATTATAAGGTACGTACTAAAAATCTATAGTTTTTATATAATGCTTAAGGTTAAATTGATTTGATTTCACATGTCTCAAGTCAAAATAAGGATATATCTGATTTCAATGTCACCGGTACACTCACAACTGAAATGGTCAAATACCTTTCTAAGTACCAACATCAGGAGACCTGGTTGATATTGGTGGCCCGTAAGAATATCTCCACTGCACACATGCTAAACATCTTTCAACTTCCACATTGTTTTCCAAAGTGCATGACTTGCATGTCCATGTCTTGTACTTCACGATACTGTCTCTACGCCTCTCCGAGCAGCAAATCTCACACATGAGAGCTAAAGGCTGAGGCACACAACAACAACAAGTTTAATCAAAGTTATAATGCCCAATGCTTGGGATGTCTGATTCTTTTCAATGATAAGGTAAATTGAAACAATGAATAAATACTTAGAATTTTTCAGGTCATGTTCTGTTGGAAACTTACAAAATAAAAGAAAGCACAATGATGCACAGTACTGTATGTTGCAGGTGCGCTTCACATTAAGATCAATGCTCTAATAATATGTTCCATACCGGATAAAATTGTAAAACAAAAGAAAAAGAAGAATGATGCAAATCAATTGAAATGCATATCAGGACTCAGGAGATTCATAAGCTAGTGTAGGTCAATGACAAGCACACCAAATGAAAGCTAACCAGAGATTCATAAACTTATGTGACTTGATGTTATTAGCCAGCTCATTGGAATAAAAAAATGAATTCGCCACACTTCAGAGAGTGCTTGAACGGAAAAGACTAGTCATGAGAATGAAAAAGCGCATACCGGATTCAAAAAGGTGCATAATCCACACTCCCACAGTTTGGAACTGGTTACTTCATTACCATGCGAGATCGCAGAACAGCATGTTGGCGCAGGTTTACTAGATTTTGTACCAAGATAGCTGACTTCTGATTCACATTCAGATGGCTGCATGGCTATGTAACCTGAAGTGTGGATGGATGCATCTTGATTCTTCTTGGTGCCGGAAGTTGAAGATTCATAAGATACATTCTTAAGCCCAAATGCTTCACAACTACCAGAAGACTGATGTGATTTGCGACTCCTTTTATGTGGCTTGTCATTACTATTTTGGGCTTTTGGTTCAATGTTGGAACTCGTTTTGGTTCCAGAGCTACATGATTCTTCATCTAAATTCTCAAAAGAGTGGGACCCACACCAAATATCATCTTGTGCTCTTCTCTCCGCAGCCATTGCAGCAGCTTGGAGCGGACTAAGGGCAGTCATAATGGAGTTGTCCCCACCTAGTCTTTTAGGTCCAGAGGGAAGCAGTGACTGGATTTTTGCTCTGTTTTCTGCAGCTGTTAATGCTTTCTGGCGAAGTGCGGTTAGAGGAGGCTGACGAGAAAACCCACCTAAACGTTTTCCGGGAATATCAAACCCCTCCCCTGTACCAGTTATCCCTTTGCGCATTAGTTCCTCACATTCCTGAATATAAACAACCACATCAAGTAAATGGAAAAAATGGGGAGATCCAAAGGAAAACATATACTAGACTTGGAAAGGTACAAAAACCATATAACGTGTACAGAACTTGTTCTACTTTCAAGAAGCAATGTTAATCAACTGTGACAAGCTTGAACTTCTTCCTCAGTTAAGAAAATACTGTCCTAAAAGGATTTGACACAGCTACAGGTAAAGAAGCTGAAAACTTATACTATAACTAAGCGATGCAAAATGATACTGACAAAATATAATGATTAATAAATATGAAGGCAAAAACTACAATAAATTAAGAAGACGCATTACCACAACAACAATAAACCAGGCGATGGAAACAAATTCAAGTATTAACAATTAAGTCAACCATATCATTCAGGTAGAGCAGATCACACCTTTCTAAGTTCATCCCATAGCTTATAGAAATCTGCATTATGCGGCCCATACTTGTTGTGGCAAAGCTCATGAAGCATTGTATCAAGAACTTCATCATAAGGATAGAAGCTAAGATCATTATTGGGTCTGCGCAGTCTGAGCTTCACGTGGATACCACATCCAACATTCAGCCCCAGAAGCTGTTGATTGCTTGGACTGCGAGACGCTTAACATCAACTAATAATCACAGCTGCTTCTAATGGTTACGATTTTGTGATGCTGCATTTTTTTTATCTTGACAAAAAAAAAAACTAAAGCATATTTTGCAAGGAAAATAAAGACGGCAATTGAACTCTGAAGAAGATCAGATTGAAAAAAGTTTTTAAAAAAAGGGAAGGAAAAAAAAAACCAGAATTCAGAGAGGAGCTTGACCCTCCATTTGCGTTTGTGCATAACAGGTTGAACTTGTTTGGCAATCCTTTGGAGAATGTTCCTGGCTTCATCTTCTTTAGGCTTACTTTTAAGAGGCTTGACCTCCCAGACCTTGTTGAGATCGCCGACATTCATCTTCTCCGGTACCAACTCGGACGCAACTACCGGAGTGAAATCAAAAGCCCTAAAACAGATAAAGGGAGACGAGATCGAACTACTCGCAATTAGGCATCCCGACCGACCGGGTCTCTCGAGTCAAAAAAGAGGACGAAGCTCGGGATTTGAAATTAAAAATTTGTCGATTATAATTTCAACTTTCACCTTAGATTGTTTTTAAATAATTTTAATTTTAATGATTGTTTGCTTCCAGCATATTTTTTTAAACATAATTATTTATTTATTTAAAACAATTCATTAAAAAATTAAAAAAATTAAAAAACAATTATTAAAAAGTCATTCATTTATTCTTGCTTTAAATAAAAAATTTAAATTAAAGTGTAATTTATTCAAAAATTAATAATATATTCCAAATGACTATGAAAAACATGTTAAATATCAATTTTTAGATATAAATTTGTAGGAAAAGATCAGGTATTTTTTTATATTAAATAAAGTGTGAAGAAATATGCTTCATTGATTAAACTGAATCAATGGACCATATTAGAAGATTTAAAAAAAGTAATTTAAATAGATAAATATACAATTAACCGTCAGACTTCCAAAAGTTAACGGTTAATTTTTTTACATTTTATTCAGAATCACCGTTTTTACATGACCCACTCCCTATTTTATTATTGAATTTTATTTAAAAAAATTGAATTTTAAAACAATTATTTTTTATTTTTAAATTTTAATACTTTTAATCGGCAAGCTGATTCTTGATCAACTTTGATAACTTTTAATATCTGTAATGATGGTTTGGAGTAATTTTACCTTGTTTTGACGAACATATATGCGGTTACCGTGTGTCAGTGTGTGCCTATTTTTTTTTTTAGTACAACTTCAAAAATCGACCAGCTTTTTTTCTCGATAGGGGCATGGAAGGGATATATATATAACCCAGTGGCACAGAAGTGTCACCTTAACGTGGTGGAAGTTATAAGTTCTAGCATGATTATGTTTAAGGCTCCGTTTTGTTGTGAGGAAAAAAAAGAGGAAATGAAAATTTTGAGTGAAAATGAAATTATGTGTTTGGTTATAAGGAAAAAAATACAAAAAATATGCAAATTGAGATCAATTTTCCTTACAACTTTCTCATGAGAAAATTATTTTTCTTTAAAATTTCTTTTTCTCAATTTTTTCTCGCAATCAAACGGAGCCTAAAACAAATTATTGAAGATTAATTTTTATCATTCTCTACTCGTCCCTGCCGTGATCCAATGAGATTGGATTAAAAAAAACTTGTGGGATTGACGTGAGGGGTAGGGATGCTCTGTTTCTGGGAGCAAACTCCGGCTGAATATGAAGCATATTATAAATGAATCAAAGAAAATCTCATTATTAATTTCAATCCTCGTACGTGCTAGACATACGCCATTAAATTGTAAAAATCAGTTGTGAAACATAAGTAGAATTGAATAGGATTCTTCCCATTTTGAGTTTCTCCATTTTATATTTTCCATTAGACAAAGACACTCAGTTTGAATAAATTCACAAGTATATGGTGAATAAGAATGGCACCACCCATCCGATATCACGCGCATTTTCTCCCAAGCACACGACCAGCCCAGCATTTATGCATCTCTTTGAGGTCATTATCGTTGCTTTAATATCACTTCTCTTTGTAGGCTGGCTAATGGGGGGACTCTCTGCGCGGATTACACACTATTATTGTCATGTGTTACCTCTCCAAATGGAGGACCATTTAATCCCATGTGAAGGCAAGTATGGTCGGCATGGCTCTTGCTAGCCCTTACTATCTCAAATCCACTTCATTGCTCACACTCTACAAACCCAAAATACTACATAGACTTGTGATGCTTCACAGAGCAGCATTGTGGTCCATTGTTGCCAGTAGTAAGTATGCTCTTCTATTGTCACTTCACATTTGTCTGTCCCATTCTGTAATAAACTGTCAACATGCCAGCAGGATAACAGTCATGCTATACACCCTAATCTTCCATGGTGTGTACCTCTACATATATGACCAAATTGCCAATGTTACATAGCTAGAAACCTAACCCAGTAAATAATAAGTATTACATGCAATTCTAATAAAATCTCTTGCCCTTCACATTCACCCGTAAGGATCAGTAATATATCAGTATATCTATCCCAATGTTATTAAAACCGACCCGGTGATCGACCCGATGAGGTTAGTGGGTTAATGGGTTGATGGTTCAACCGGGTCGAACCGTGAGTCAATGTTTATTTTTTCAACCTAGTTTGTCAATACCAACATTCCAAAATAACAAACGACCATCCAAAATACCAAAACAAGTACACAAATTACCATCCAAATGAACTTGAAGCTTCCTGAGATGAACTTGAAGCTTCCTGAGATGATTGCTGTGTTGTAGGTTCAGCACCTTGTGTTTCTGACATCGCTGCTGAAATGTAAAAATTAATAAGGATCAAAAAACAAATTCAACAGATCAATAGCGATGTAAATTATTGAGCAGTTGAGCTTCAGCATAATTATTATTTTTTAATGTGAATAAAATGAAGTTAAATTAATACATGACCTGTTGAATTAGCAATTGTCAAAGAGGAAGAGAAAACACACAGTCACAACAATGCAACACACACAAACACAATAAGAACTAAGAAGTTACAAT
>JAWWMW010099230.1:0-11074 GCA_035048345.1 Echeveria elegans
TTTTGTTCAAAAAAACCAAACACTTCGAAAACCCCCTTTTAGTTTAAATAACTTTTTCAACTAAGTTTAAACCGTTCCTTTGGGTTCGACACCAGGTCACCCTGGTCATTATAAATATCTTTTGACTCGCGAAATATACTACCATTGTACACGCGTCACTCAAGTTGTAGTTGATTACGAATTCTTGATAGTTCGCTCATCTTTGGGTTCGACCCTGCTTACCACTTTCTAAGTGTTTAGTAGGTACATTATAAATATAAGTTTGACGCGTACAACGACGCGCGTTCAGCGGGCCATTAACATCAAATCTAGTTGCTTGATCACACTAACTTACCAATCCTACCTTACTTTCATCATGTCTCAGACTGCCCCATCCGACTCTACAAACCCACCAACAACTCCAACAAAACGGTTAGTCCATATCCAACTATTGATTTACTCGACCCTCTTTTTATTCCATGCAATGAATTGAGTAATGTTTCTCTCGTTCCGCAACGGTTGGTTGATGAGTCCTACTATGTTACCTGGAGAAAATCCATGGAAATGCAATTAGGATGCAAGAAAAAAATGGATTTTGTCAATGAAAAAATACCTAGCCCTGAGGACCCAACACCACTCAACAAATGGTTGAGGTGCAACAACTTTGTTTTCTCTTGGATTATGAATTCAAAGATTGGTGCCTCCCTGATTCATTCCATTGATGCCATTGAAGCTTGGCATGACCTAGCTACAAGATATTCTGTAACTAATGGTTCTAAATTATTTGCACAACAAGAACAAAATTTACGCCCTCAAACAAGGAGAATCTACTATTGCTAAGTACCATGAAAAACTCAAACAACTTTGGGGCCAAGAAGAGTCACCGAATACACCTGGTATGTGTCTTCTGAGCAACCAATGCATGCATACAAACTTTATGAACGACAAGAGTCTTTGGACAAAACACTCAAGTTTCTCATGGTATTAAACGAGGTCATGTGCCTATCCGATCACAAATCCCGGCCATGAAACCTTTTCCTACCTTAAATGAAGTTTATGTCATGATCGTTCAAGATACAAATCATAGGGGACTCAACAAGAATACTTACTTTGAAGGCTCAACCATGTATTGCTCCCCTACTCATTATTCTGCCCAGCCAACACCCAGACCTCCGAGGAGCCTACATCTAACACATAAAACAATAGAAATCCCGCACAGAGAACCCCTGGCAATTATGATGATAACAACAAATCCAGATTAACCTGCACTTTATGTCACATACCTAGACACACAAAAGATACGTGTTACAAGCTCGTTGGCTATCCACCTGGGCACAAGCTTTACAGACCCGGAAACAATCCCAAGATTGTTCGAGGCTCAATCTACAATATTGTAACAGAAACAACATAATGTCAGTTGATGTTCCCTCACCAGAACTGCAACCATCACAATGAGTGCATATCAGTTAACTCAGTTGAACCAGCTCATGGCACACCTCATCAAATCATCTAACACTCCAGAACAGACATCTCAGTAAGTTTCAGGTATGATAACATCAGGTATCACTTGCTCCCTACATGTTAAGCTTAGTTCAGATAAATGGATTATAGACAGTGGGGATACTGACCATATTACTCCTTATTCACATCTCTTGCATGACATTACACAGTTAACCGTTCCATACAGAGTTTCTATGCCTAATGGAAGTACTGTCATGGTGAAACATTATTGGAGCTCCACAATCAAAAATCAACTTACACTGAATCACGTTCTTTTGGTCCCTGAAATTCAGTTCAATCTACTTAGCATAACCAAATTGATCAAAGACTCTACAAACAGTGTTTTGTTTACTAGCAAAGGATCATATTTACAGGACTATCAAAGGCAGACTTTAAAGAAAATTGGTGAAGCAGTTGGAGATCTCTGTATTCTTCAATTAAACACACAAGGAAAATGCTTTTCTGTCCACACTGATTCGAGCCCAGCGATTTTATGGCACAAACGCTTAGGGCATGTTCCCTTTTCTAAACTTTTTTCTTACTTTTAAAAAACACATCCCAAATTTAAATTGCAAAAACACTACTTGTTTTTGTGACATTTGCCCTCAAGCTCGCCAACACAGATTACTTTTCCCAGAAAGTACCTCTCATAGTAAAGATATATTTGATCATATACACACTGACATTTGGGGACCATACAGAGTTCTTATAATCAGTGGAGCTAGATATTTCCTAACCATTGTTGACGACTTATCTAAATTTACTTGGACTTTTCTTTTGACTGTTAAAACAGAGGTTGCAGATCATATTATCAGATTTTTCAGTCTGATAGAAACACAATTTGGACAAAAAATCAGGATAATCAGATCAGATAATGGTAAAGAATTTCTTAGTTATTCTTTAACCAAGTTTTTGCATTCAAAAGGTTGCGTACAACAAACTACACGTCCCTACAGTCCACAACAAAATGGAGTTGTTGAACGCAACCACAAATACTTACCGGAGACAGCTAGAGCATTGAAATTCCAGTTTGTTTTTGGGGTGACATCATCTTGACCTCAACCTATATCACAAACAGAATTCCATCAGCAAATCTGAAATACAAATCACCATATGAGGTATTGTTCAACACACTTCCGAACTTCAATCTCATTAAAGTTTTTGGCTGCCTGTGTTACGCTACTGATTTGTCATCCATGAAAAGCAAGTTTGATGCAAGAGCAAAGAAATGTGTATTCCTAGGGTATCCTTTTGGTCAAAAGGGTTCAAGCTATATGATCTAAACAAATATTCAACATTTACTAGTCGGGATGTCATTTTCCATGAAGATATATTTTCCTTTGCCTTACCCAAACCCAATCCCTACAACAATGTATTACCACAAACACATATCACACTCCCTGAAGTTTCACCGTTGGATTTTCACTATGGGGAATTATCAGAAACAATTGCGCAGAACGCTGACTCTTCATCAACAACAATTTCACCTTCCTGCCCGACAGAATCAATTCCACAACCTATGACTTCTAATCATCGTACTGTCCCTCCTATACGTAAATCAGTTGGAAACCACAATGCACTAGTAAAACTCGCTGATTACGTATGCAACACAGTCAGCACCAACACAAGGTACCATATCTTAGATTACCTGAATTATTCAGATTGTTCTTCACATTTTCAGAATGTTGCCCTTCATATTATTTCCTCTGACCAAGATCCCACAAGCTTTGCCTCACTGGATTCAAGCAATGTCTAATGAGTTGGAAGCCCTACATAACAATGACACTTGGGTTATTACTAATCTCCCATATGTTAAGAACTGTGTTGGTTGCAAGTGGGTATACAAAAAAAAGAAAAAAAGAAATTCTGATGGTTCAGTGGAAAGATATAAAGCCCGTTTGGTAGCAAAGGGTTATACACAAGAAGAGGGATTAGACTATGAAGAATATTACAGAAGACTAGTTGGCAGATTAATCTATACAACAGTCACTCGACCTGATCTCTCATTCACATAACCAAGAATCCCGTCTTCCATGAACAGACTAAACACGTGGAGCTAGATTGCCATCTCGTTCGACAGCACCTCTTGGATGGTTTAATCAATCCACAATCCATCTCTTCTGCGTCCCAACCAGTGGACCTCTTCACCATATCATTGTCCGCGGATGTTTTACACACACTCAGCTCCAAGCTCAGATGCTCCAACCTTCTTCACGATCTGAGCTTGCGGGGTGTTGATGATGGTATTCCGATCTCCGTCGCCTCTATCGCTCGTTCGTCTCCTCTCGCAATTCAGATCCAATGTTTGAACAAGGCGACCATCGTTTCATTTCCAGCACTTCAAGAACTTATTTTGTAATTACCTAAAAGTCTAGGATTGGTTATGACATAACCCATTTTCTTTTATTTCCTGTATAAATGTAATAGATTAGCTCAACTTCAATATATACATAATCTTTACAACTTATCTAAACCTTTTACACTTCACTTTTCTTCACAAGGAGTGATCATTGGAATTCCACATTTTCCGATCACTACTTTCTACATACTTGCACACCTTACTCCTTCACAGGGCTTTTTGCCATAGTTACTCAGCAGAATGTAGCGTTTTATGAACCATTCGGATTTTTGTTGATGTTCTCAAAACACTTTATTTGGAGGATATCAATTTTGAGTCGTCAACACTTCAAATCTAAACGGTGTATCATTGCAATAGTGCGAGCTTTCAGGCCATACCAGTCTAGATCAGGAATGAAAAGGAACCTTATATATAGAAACGAAATTGGTCCAAGATTTGTTTTCATGTATATATAAATATAAGTGTGGAAGGAATTTAAATGAGCCTTTTCTTTCGGAAGTAAGTCTTCAAGTGCCATACTTGCAAAGCTGAAACTCCAATGCATATCATCAGCGAGGTTATGCTGAACCACGCAACTTTTGAGTTGGTTTTCTCACTTATCTCCCTCATTTTGGCCTCTCTGTCGGCACAAATCAATACACAAACAAAATGTCAACAGTTTTTTGATGTTCAACCAAGCTATATGCTAAAAGAGCACGTGCATTTAGGCGGTTGTATAGAAGTACCTTTTCTTGAGATAGCGAATGTTATCATGGATTTCACTCACTGCATCCTCAAGTTTCCTGAGATCCAGTTCAACACCCTAATGCAAAAATAAGAACTCAATCTGGGTTAAAAACCAGTAAGGATTTTAAATAAATACAGCTTTGTGCAAGCTGCATATATCAATAAGTATAAGTTTTCAGAACCGGCAATCAGCCACAAGTAGATTATTATATTATGACTTAGTGATGGATGGTAACTAACAGATGCTAATTCACAATGTCCATTGCAATAAGAGGGCATCTATAAATCCAAATGTTTTTTTTTAAAGTTTGGTTATCTCCATCGGTGCGATACTTAAATACTTATTATAGATACTTGTTAAATAAAAGATCCATATGAACATAATAACTTCAGCGTTAATACATTGCTAGCCATGTTTTCTCAATAAATACAGGACATTATGAACCAAGAAAATGATATATGCCACAGCAATTACATATCATCGTTTCAGTTTCAGTTACCTCAAGTTTCTCTTTCTTAGCGATGGAATCCCAGTCCTTGGTAGCAATTCCAGTTTTCCAATCAATACTAACACTTATTCCATCCCCCTTATAGCCCTGTCCCTGAGAGACCGAGAAACAGGCTTCATAGCCTCCGATCTCATTACTCGTAAACGCAAATTGTCCATGGGTCACATTCTCCATGTGGTAAATAACATTCCCATTTGGCGATGTCACCTGCACATGCACCAGTTTTTATCAATCACCACATAAACCACTTGGATTAAAAATTTTTACAATCACACAGTTTACAAACAAAAACACTAATAACAAATTCACAAACAAATTTATCCCAAAATTTGCTAAAATAATAACAATACAGTAAAAATAATTTCGTAATATAATTAGAAAGAGTAATGTGTGTGCAACGGATATAACCTTAACAGACACGGCAGGGGTAAGATGAATGTGATCATCGACGATGACAACGTAATCGGCTAAAACAACGACGTTGTTCTCGATCTCTTCCGACACGCACTTCTCGCCGCTCGCTGGCAAATAAAACCATATTGCATGACTGGTCTGCAGCAGTAGCAACGCCACGCTCACGAAAATCAACGCTTCCTTCTTCATTTCGATAATCATCGCGTCAGAGAACCCTCGAGAAGAAGCCGAAAGGGTTTTCGATTTATCCGACGATCGATCGATCGATGTTAAAGCTAAGTCTTTTTTTCATCTGCGGATTTGTCAAAACACTGTTAATCGCAGTCAACAGGCCGTTGACTGACTCGGCCCATTATTTTTTTATATTTAATACTGGCTTTTATTTTCAAAGGGACGGTCAAACCAAAACGACATTTAATTTAATTTATACTCCTATTTTATTGAAATAAATAAAGTTACTTGCATAAAATCATCAGAATAAAGTATTATTTTGCACAAAATCACTACGGTAAATTTCTTTTGTATTTTTTGAACTTTTTCCAAGTTTTTATAATAAGGTGGTTATTTGGTAACTCTATTTATGCAAGTTATTATTACTGTATTGTTACAACAAAGTCACTTCCACAAGTAATTTGCAGAAACCTGCTGTGTTTGATGCTCGTATTTGTTGTCGACCCACAATTTTGATGCCCGCCTCCTTTTTTGCGCTGTGTAGAGTTAAAGCTGCCCAAGGCTGGAAACTCATTGAGGTTGAGCTTTGGTGCTGAGGCTTCTGCATTGGCCATTGTTTGTGTTTGCTGTGAGTTAGGTGTGCACAAAATCACCGGATCAGATCGGAATTTTCGGTTGCTGTGAGTTTTTAGTGTTTTCCGGTCCCCGTTCCGGTCCAAACCCGGAAGAAGAAAAAAAGCAAAGAAAACACCTGAATTTTCGGTCCGAACCCGGGTCTGACCCCCGGATCACCATTTCTCTGAAAAATCCGATCCCGGTCCACCTGGATGCACATCCCTACGTGTGAGTTTATCTTTGGTTGAACGGGTGACGGAGATTTTGTGGGGACTGAGGTCATGTCTACCCTCCGAAATAATTTCTATTTTATCTAAATCAAGCGATTAATTACACCAATCTTTTTTACATTCATAAGTTCCCATCTTTCTTACTGGAGTAGAGATACAAAAAGAGAGAGAAAAAAAGTCTGGAGTGCCGATCTCAGACTGCCAACAACAAGGCGGCATTTACAGATGAATTTAAACTTTCATCGGGATACTTCAAAGACTGACTTTTAAATTCAAGTTTTCACATTACAGCACTGTACCTAACCAGAACCAGTTCGTACCAGGCACCAGCTGCCTTGAAGCCTCTCCTCAGTGCTATCTATCTTGAAAAAGAAGTTAATTCTTTGGAAACAGAGTGCTGCTTTGATAGGACCTCGGCAATAAGTTGTCGACCAAATAAGTGTGAGTTCTTTAGAATATAATTTCTTGTCTCTGGGTCAACTACATATCCTTGACCTGGCATCCACTTTAGCAACTGCAAAAGAAGTTCCTTCTTCTCCGGTTCTGCGATGTAACGAGATATTGCCTTGCTAAAAACAGCCTGAAATTTTGGGGAGAATAACCATATTCAGCAAATGCAGAAAAGTAAGATAATCGCTACACGTCTATTTTATCCAGATCTTGCAAATCACAAGATTGATGTCACAACCGTTGCTGTTAGCTATAAATTACTGCCTTTAGGAGTGTAGTCCGATACAATTGGTTGCAAACCAAACAAAGTTTTAAATTGCCGGAGTATCAGACCAAGTGACGTCACTAGATGAAATGATTAAACCTGTAGGACACTATCTTAAATGAATCGGGCTAGGAGCTCACCTTATCGACCTTATAGCCAGAACCATGGATAGCCTTGAGTACATCATTTATCAAGTTAATATTTCCCCACTTTATGAATGCATTAGCAAACTTCTTCATTGCAGGCCGTCTTATAAATTTAGCATTGTCCTGTCCAACATAATTCTTACGGTTTTGTGGAAGAGAATGTAATTATCATTTATCAACAGAGACTTTACGCACCTTGACCACCACATATGCATCTTTGAGTAAATGACCATCTATGAGGATATGAAGAATCCTCTCGTGGAGGTCCTTGCACATCGTCCTTTTGCCATATCTTATGATGTTATATACATTAAATGCTTCCATGTATGCTTTAGTTTTACCAAGGCGAAACATCAATGAGGTCGCAAGTTCCTGCAGGATAAAGAGGAATTCTATAATTGATTAGAGGCTGTTTCATCTTTTTGCTACATCAATAAAAGTTTGGCAACCACAATATTCAAATATACATTTAAAATCATATGTTTACAATATATGAAATGGCATACTTACCTCTGAAGGTTGATAGCCTTTACTATGCATATCATTCATAGTTTGATATGCGAGAATATACAACTTCTCCTTGCTAAAGTATTTGATTAATATCTGAAAAGTTTTACTGTCAGGACTGATAGAAAATTCATCCATTTTCTTCATTGTCTGCATGACGCTATCCATCTCACCAACTCGGCAGTATGCACACAGCATTGTGTTTAAAATAACCACATCAAACTTCTCAGAACTCGCTTCAAAATCTGTAGCTAATTGTTTAGCCTCTTTCAAAAGTCCGGCTCGGCAGAACCCTGAAATCATGATGCTATATGCAAAGCCATCTGAATATGGATTCAGTGCATCTAAGAGTCAGTTAAGGCTCATGTTGATCATTGTAAAATAAATATTGAGAGGGCTGGAGTAATTGTAGTTTAAAATAATAGAAGTAAAAGTTAAAGTTCAGAGATTCATAAAATAAAGCAACAGCCGCTATGTATTATGTGCCACCAAATTAAATTTAGGCCACGTATGATACAAACATCATCGTAGGACATAAATCAAACAAAGATAATGCATCGGAGAAATAAGTACCCGATCTTATTTGCTTCTCCTTCATGTCGATGAAAACTGATCTAGCTTCATTCACTTGTCCAGTTTTGGAGAGGCTGTCCATCAGCAAACAATATGGCATCTATACATTAAAAAGAAAGCACCACCATCAATCACAGCAGAGATTTGGAAGTGCAGTAGTGTCAATTAGTCATCACAGAAAAAAGCTTCAATAAGGGAATTATAGGGGTCACCTCATCATCAGCATAACCCAAGTTTTCAAGTTCCGATAGTAATTCTTTTGCTTTTTGGAATAGGCCACCTCTAACATACACTTTAAGCAAAGCTGTAAGCATCACCTGCAAGGTACGCCAGAATTAAAATAATACGTCAAATCCATCTTACATAAAAAGAAGGGCGAATATAACTACATTTACGAGTACTTTGCTCAAAAAATGTACTTTTAGGGACTACACAACAAATGGCAACCCCTTTCAAAAAGTAAAATCTGTTATATAAATATTTCTATGCTCTAACATATGACGGTGAAGAATTCCTTATTACAAATTTTCTTATCCAAATGGCATACTAGAAAGACAACAGACACCGCAAATCATAAGAAAAGGAACACTCACTGGTTGGACACCCTTAAAACAAACCTTATTTGGTACTAACCCTGCAGATTTCATACTTAGAACCAGCTCATCAGCCTTCTTATAATCTCCTTCGGAAGAATAAGCATTAAGTAAGGAACTGTAATGGAACATATTAGGAGAATGGCCTTCATCCTTCATCTGGTTGAAGTAGAGTTCAGCTTCTTCACGTCTATTATTAGAAGCACAAACTGCAAGTAATGTCCCATATATTACACCATCCATGACCAACTTATTATCTTGCAGCTCCTGGACCAACTTCATCGCCTTGGTGTACCCATGAGTTATCCTCATGCAACCCGAAAGAAGCTGAGACGAATACCATAAGGAATTATAAAAACGCTTACTTAAATATTATGTACTAGACAGAAAGGGCTTGGCAGCGGTAGCAGACATACCGTACTATAAGTAACAACATCAGGTACTAATCCATCCAGCTTCATCTGTTCAAACAACTTAACACAAGTCTCAAACTTGCCATTCCTGATCAGACAACTAAGAACTGAATTAGAGACAGCAGCATCAACTCTAGTTTCCTTTTCAGGAATGCTGTTGTATATTTCAATTGCCTTGGCCGCACTGAGGCTCCTCCCCATCTGCTTAATGTAAGTACTATAAGACGCCACATTTATTTTTCCATGCAACCTCATCCACTCAAACAACTGCACACATTAACATACAATTCTTCAGCAAAGCTATCAAGTAAATGAATGAGAAGGTTTAAAACAAGGTGACATACCGTAGAAATGTCTTGCAATCGATTAACCTTCCCCAGGTCCCTCAAAATCACATTCAAATCCTGAACTATCAACAATTCCCCAAACCTGATTGAAAAATCAAATTTTCAACAGCAGCACAAATTGTCAAAATATAAAATTTCACATTCTATGGATATACCTTAGGAGAGCCAAATCCAAATCCGAAGCTTTATGGAATTGTGTAATTGCATCCTTCCGCTTAGAGTAGTTGGTTTCGTGCTGAGTTCCACCGCTTTGATGTGTTCGTTTAACGGAGAAGAGTTGAGAACTCTTGAGCTTGATGGCTGAGGCGGAAGGTAGAGGTGAAATTGAGGCTGGGGAGGTCGCGGCGGAGTGGATGAAAGAGGAGCAAATGCAAGGAGATATCAACTCCATTGCAGTGGCAGCGATCGTTGTCTTTAGACTTGAAGCAGCAACAGCACGGTGGAGAAGAAAAATGAAGAAAGAAGATGAAGCTGTAATTGAACCGAAGGCTATTCTACTTGATTGAACCGGTTACTTTCACCAATTTTGATAGTTAGGCGAGCGGCCCCACCTTGACTTCCGTTGACTTCTTTAGCCCGTCTGGGAATGAATTATTCTTCAATTTCAAAGTTTAGTCTATATGTGTGAAGAGTGATTCAGCCAAGGTTCAGTGGTCCAGAAGGAAGCCCAAAATGTCTCAGCGGGAGTTGCAGAGTTATGCTCGAATGCCAAACCCGTCGTCCCGACGGAAATTTTCTCTGTGTTTTAATTCAATTTTAATAAAAATTTCCAACGTTTCTCTCTATAATTTATTTTTGTAAACTAAAGTTTTGTTTTGTTTTTATTCTTATTTTGTTTTATTATCATATAGCGACGAAAATCAGGACTTTAGCGATGAAAAATTATCCTATTTATTTATGTGTTGAGGAAACTATCGTATTATTAGGATAGATGACGCAGCTTGGACCAATAAGCTCCAAGGAAAATGCCACGTAAATTAGGGTTTAGGGCTTTAGAGCTTTAGAGTTTTAGGATTTTAGGGATTTTATGGTTTAGAGTTCAGGGTTTTTGAGTTTTAGGGTTTTCTAGTTTCGGAGTTTTAGGGTTTTCGGGGTTTTAGGGTTTTAGAGGTTTAGGATCTTAGGGTTTAGGGTTTAGGGTTTTAGGGTTTAGGATTTTGGGGTTTTAGGGTTTAGGGTTTAGGGTTTAGGGTTTTAGGGTTTAGGGTTTTAGGGTTTTAGGGTTTTAGGGTTTAGGGTTTAGGGTTTAGGGTTTAGGGTTTAGGGTTTAGGGTTTA
>JAWWMW010099241.1:0-11071 GCA_035048345.1 Echeveria elegans
ACAAGACTTTCCTCTCTGGCCAAGGAGCAGGGAAAGAACAATGTTGCATTTCTATGCTTATTTATGTTGGGAAAAGTGGAAGAATGTCTGCAGCTTTTGGTAGACAGGTATGCATATGCAGAATAAGTAAACAAATACTGTTTTGAATCATGTACATTTTGAATAACTAATTAAGAACTTTTGGTCAGCAACCGAATACCTGAAGCTGCTTTGATGGCACGGGCTTATCTTCCAAGCAAAGTATCAGACATCATTTCAATATGGAGAAAAGATCTTATTAAGGTACATATTGCGAGTTTTGGAAATAGTTAATTAGGTTATTAGAGATTTTTTTTCAAAATCATTTTAGTTATTACAACTCTGCGGCGTGGACAGTCTGAATAAATTAAATTCTTTTACTTTACAGGTTAATCAGAAAGCTGCGGAATCTTTGGCCGACCCAGAGGAGTATCCTAATTTGTTTGAGGATTGGCAAATAGCGCTTGAAGTCGAGTCTAAAGTCGCAGAGGCCAGGTATGACATATCAGGAAAATGTGGCATTGTCTTTAGCGGTATCACTGAATCATTCAGACGACTAACTCGAGAGCCCTAACAACTTTGCAGGATTACATATCCTCCTGCTCATGAGTACTTGAATTTCGCTGAAAAATCCCAGGTAAACCTGGTTGAAGCTTTTAGACATATGCAAGTTGAGGAGGATGAACATCTCGAAAATGGCGACACAGAACATGAGGTAAGCTTATTATCCGAAGATTTCATCCACTGACTTGATTGATTCTAAATTTTATTTTGAAGACTCTTACTTTTTATGATTCTGGAAAACTAAGGGGAGGAAATCATTGATAAATCGAGTGCAAAATTTTGTACTAGATGCTCTGAATTTGGCATCAACTATCATCGTCCATGAATAAAACAGAACATGACAACTCATTTGTCATTTTCTTTATAGAAGAAAAAGTAGACATTATGGATATTCATTTCCATTTAAATACCGAAAAGATGAAACATTTTGCTGTAGTTTTCCTTGTGTTAGATCTCCCAAAAGCTTCTAGAGTCAATCACATAAAACAATTACCTAAACTAAGTCAATTTTGTACCACAAGTCTACAAACCAGCTCACATTCATTAGGAACTTGCATTTCTGTTAGTTATATGACTCTGAGTCTTTGAACATGCCATTTCCTAGTCGTACATAAGCCTCAAACAAAGATTAGTGTCTGTAGCTAATTCACTTGTCAGATTGCTGTGTAGCGTTAGACTGTCAGATTAATCATTAATTCATTATATTAACACTTCCATTATATTTATCATATGGCATCATGTCATCCGTGAAATTCGGCTCTTTAAGAAATATATACAATTTAGGTACCTTAATTACAATGATTTCCGTTCCTATGCGCTTTTGTATATGCTAACTGCAGTTTGGTTCTATGTAGTAGATCAGTGTCCTTCCTCAGTACGGATGAGAATATGCTGTCAAAGAGGGAGCTTAATATGTTTTTAGATGCTGATTTAGTGTATTTATTTTTCCTGTTTGATGTAGGCGGTGGGCCACAATGGTGAAGAGAGCCAAGAAGAGAGCTTGGAGGAGAGCCAAGAAGAAGCTGTGGTGGTAGATGCGGACTCCACAGATGGTGCAGTTCTAGTCAACGGTAACGAGGCTGAAGAAGAGTGGGGTACGAATAACGAAGCCACCCCGTCAGCCTGAAAAGGCATTTGGTTGGCTCAGAGTGACAGTCCAAATTTTGTCTCTGGTGATTAAAGGATTTTTTCCTTTGTAGCATACAAATCATGTCCATCTTTTTCATTATGATTAGTGGATGTTTTATTTTCTCATCCACTTGTATGTTTGTTGTCAACTAATTCTTCCCTGCTACTGTGTCTAGTTCTCACTGATATTGTATGCTTTATTGGTTTGTTTATTTGTATATTAATATCTTCTTTATGTTTTTTTGCTCTTTCAGTGCTGACTCCACGTTAATAGGTCTCATCAAACTCAGTCCTTGGCTTCAAAAATGAACCATGTCAGGTGAACACTTCCTCTCTTAATCAATGTTTTATAATATATTAATTATTATGAAAGTTCATACAAGAGTGAACACCATCTTTTCCTGTCAATACATTCGTACTTGGTGAACCTTTTTCTTTTAGTCTTTATTTGTGCAACTTGAGCACCTACTAATTGGCGTAGTCTTTTTTATGGGTGCTTGTTAATTGCAAGATTTATGCATGACTGATTATTTGAACTGGGATTAAAAGATCATCTTCAGCACGCGTATGGTGTTTTTCGAAACTTCTAATTATCAAATTTCAAGTCCTTGCATGATACCTTTTGTTCAGATTTTTGTTTAAAGCTATTTCTTCTTATTTACTATATAAAGGAAATGAGCTAATTGCTGTTATTTTCCATTACAAGAACATGTGATAATTGCTGCTTATGACTTTGTAGGTATTCTTGCTATGCTAAGCTCTATGCTGAGAGTAGCAGTAAGCTGGATACGGACTTCAAAGTAGGGGCTGTTTTTGCTGTGTTCCTGGCAGATGGCAGTGGTAGGGCGCATGACGATTTTTGTTACATAACAATATATAATACATTTAGATGAACACATTTGACTTCAGTAACAGGGATTGTTGTGTCTCAGTTTCGCTCTTACATCCCAGCATCTGTTTCCTCAATTAGATTGATTAATGTAGAAAAGTTGTCCTTTTTAGTTCTTTGTACCAAACCCGCTCCCTTTTGAATGTCATCATTTGCTGTCATCAGTATGAGTAACAAACCACGAAATGATTCATCATACGAGTAAAACCAGTTAGTAGTAGCGGCTAAGCTGCCCATTCTGTCAAACTTTTATGTCACTACGTGCTGCTGATAATGTTCGTCCGAATGCAACGCCATAGCTCTTTTTAGGTCAATTATTGAAAATTACCTGAAAAATACTGATTTTTTCAAAAGTCATCCGTAAAATCTGATATTACTCAAACACATCCATCAAAATATTTTTTTTAATTAAAGACCCTCATAAAAAAAATCTTATAAAAAATCACCCAACGACAATTTTAAAACACTCATCTGTTCAAAAGAATTTATAAAAAAAATAAAAAAGTTTAAAAACTCAAAACTTTAGAAAATAAATATTAAAATATTCAGTCATGTTTAATAAAAAAACGCCTTGACAATTTTTTTTTGTATAAATTTAGTTTGATATTTTAAAATTTTACCAAATTTTAGTCATTTTTATCAAAAACATAGCAAAATTGTTTAATTATTTTCAGTTTTTTTTTTGTATGTATCTGAATTTTCAAAAAAATTTAACTTTTTTATTTTTAATATAAATATTTTACAAAATTTGAATTTCCCATAATATTTCATATAAACAATTAATTAAAAAAATAAAAAATTCTGTTAAAATCTAGAGATGTTGAAAATGATAATTGAAAACTATTAAATAATTTATTTATATTTTTGATAAAATTTTCTGCTAAAATTTAGTAAATTGTTGAAATATCAAATTAAATTTATACACAAAATTTGTTAAGATATACTTTTTTATATTAAATACGACACTAAATGAATGACTTTTTTAATATTTGTTTTTTGAAGTTTTGAATATTTTTATTATTTTTTATGAATTGTTTTGAACAAATGGATGTTTTTAAATTACCTATGGATGGAGTTTTACAATATTTTTTTAATGAATTATTTTTAGTAAAAAAATATTTTAATGAGTGTGTCTGAATAATATCGAATTTTAATAGTAACTTTTGAAAAACTACATATTTTACGGTTGGTTTCCAATAATTAACCCTTCTTTTTATGATGATTTCAGAAGTATGGAACTCGAACATCAATCTCCTTGTCCTCCCTAAAACCTTTAGCAAAGAACCTCGTACCTTATCCAGAATATGTTACAGGCGAGCTTCTAACATTCGGAAGTTGCCAATGTTTTTTTTTTAAAAACTAACCATGACATTTTTAATTATTGACAAATAAGTCCTAAAAACGAAAATCCGACATTATTATTATTATTTAGGTTTTAGCCCCAAACTTATTTCGTATTTTCATATAGAGCCTCGCATGAAACCCTAATATCCACGTATTGGCCAGACGGCAGACGCTACCACTGCCGGAGTTGCTCCATCTGTCGACGCCTCGTCTTCCCCTCCCAGGTACGTATTCGATCCGTAAATCGTTTCATATCCTATTCATTCGTTCAAAATCGTCTCCTCTTTGCAGCAAATTAGTTTCAGAAATTCCTTAGGTTTATCGTGCTCGTCGATTCGTACGTATCTCGTCGCTAGGTTATCGATGCTCTATTTGATTTTGTTGATTGATTTACTAATCGATTCATGTGGTGATTTTAAAGCTGTAGATTTTCTGAATTTTGTTTTTGTTAATTTATTGGTATTTATCTTTTTGGAAATAGTGAATTAGCTCTGCTGATTGATATGACATACTGGAAACGAGAAAAATTCGATTTGTTTTATTCGCTTTAGTTCGTAAGTTTGATTGTAGTATTGTAGCTGGAGT
The DNA here is from genome assembly GCA_035048345.1 of Echeveria elegans. Taxonomy (NCBI): domain Eukaryota; kingdom Viridiplantae; phylum Streptophyta; class Magnoliopsida; order Saxifragales; family Crassulaceae; genus Echeveria; species Echeveria elegans. The sequence continues at coordinate 4,529 of JAWWMW010099241.1, forward strand.
TATAAGTTTTTGTTATTGTTGGCAGAATTGATTATAACACGAGAACTTGACGATAAGTAGAATGGCGGATGCGGAGAATGCGATGCCAGCTTCGAAGAAGAGGGCTGCAGGAACGGAGATATCAAAAGATAATCCTGGTTTGGATGATGATGACGAGAATGTATCGGAGCAAGAGTTGGGGACATTTAAGAAAGCAAGTGATGAGGTGCTGGCGACTAGAAGGATTGTGAAGGTTCGACGCCAGACGGCTTCTTCTGCGCCACCGGCGTCTAATCCTTTTGCTGGTATTCAATTGGTTCCTCCCAAGGCGGTTATTGATACACCTGTTGCTGCTGCACCTGCTCCTGCTGCGTCTGTGAAGGAGGTTGTGGAAGAAACAATAGTGGACAAAGACAAGGGACATGATGTTGCTGTAGGGAAGGCTGAAAAGGAAACTGAAGTTGGTGTTCAAAGCAATGCAGAAGAGGGGAATGGGTTGGAGAAAAAGGAGACCGAAACAGTATGTAAGAATGAGAACAATGTGACTGAGTCAGACATACCTTCTGAAAAAGAAACAGTAGAAGTAAAAGATAGCAGCACTGGTAATGAGGGTAACAAACCTGACAAGGTTGATGATAGTAAGGTTGGAGAAAGTGGTAAGACTGAAATTCCCAATGAGAAGGATCAGAGCAAAATTGATGGGAATTCAAGTGGAACATTCCTGCAACTTTCAGGAAGTAAAAATGCTTTCACGGGGTTCACTGGAACTGGTTTTTCAGGTTCTGCATTCTCAAATGATGGAACTGCAGCTGGTGTTGGTTCTGTGCCTTCCACTGGACAGAAATCTGATCAGTCACTCTTCAGCTTTGGTCTTTCTACCAATGGTGGAAACGGGTCTCTTTTTGGTGCCAAAGACAGTTCCTTTTCCAAGAGCGAGGCTGTTGGTAGTGGCCCCTCTTTGCAAGAGGTTCCCACCGAGACAGGTGAAGAAAATGAGAGTGTTGTTTTCTCTGCCAACTCTGCGCTTTTTGAATATCTTGACGGAGGCTGGAAAGAAAGGGGCAGAGGAGAAATTAAGGTGAATGTTTCCACACTTGAAGCATCAAAGGCCAGACTAGTTATGAGAACCAGAGGAAACTTAAGACTCATATTGAACGCTAGCCTCTACCCCGAGATGAAACTGACATACATGGACAAGAAAGGTATAACATTTGCTTGCATAAATAGCAATGGCGAAGGGAAAGGTGCACTCACTACATACGCTCTTAAGTTTAAGGATGGCTCAGTTGCCGATGAATTCCATGCTGTTGTTACAGAACACAAAGGTAGCTCCACAAACACGGCTGCACTCGAGACATCCGAAAATTCTCCACAGTGATGTTCACACGTTGTTTTTGCTTTTAAGTGTCCAGTGAGCACAAAAGAGCAGCACCTATGAATCTAAGTATTATCTCGTCAAAAATATTTTGGAACTATGCTTCTCTTCTTAAGATAAAACTAAAAGCATGACATTTCAAGAGCAATGCTATGTTTTTTTTCCCCTCTTTCTGAATTGTTTCGTCGTCTGCATCGAGTATTATCGAAATTGGAACGACCACTTTGATGCTAAACATCATTATTCCCATTCATATATGCAATTCGAAAAGAAATAATTACATATACTTAAGGTTTAGGATGGTGAAGGATCAGTTTGTGGTGTCTTGACCAGTTTTTGAGCATTGTAGCCTTGATCCACAGCCTTCTGCACCAGCTGGTTATACACTTGGTCATCGATTTTGTTCGTCCTGCTTAAAATATAGAGATTAGTTCTAAAGGGGTGTCCGACGACTGCAAACTGATAATCAGCATCCACATAGAGAACCCAATAGTCTCCGGTGATGAAAGGAACAGAATCAAATTTGACTTTGAACTTGGCCTCGTCGCTTTTAGGATTAGCCTTGTAAGCATAACCCTTGATTGAAATTTTTCTTCCCTTCACAAATGCCTCGTTAAGGACATCAAGTTTCCCATCTGCTCTAAGGGAATAAGTAGCCCTTGTGTTTTCTGCATTTCGTGGTTCAAATACTGAAGGGTATTTTGCTATTTCGTACCATCTTCCGGAGTACTTTGTAAGATCTAGCCCTTTAACAGCTCGTTGAGCTGACAACTTTGATCCGACTCGTTGAGCATCAGCTAGTTCGCACACAGCCACATCGGCCAATGATACTAGCACAATAGCGAAGGATGCGCGCATGGCGGCCAATGTTTTACAAGTTTGTAAGGTAACCTTGTGAGGCTAGCTTATATAAGTAATGATGAGAATACATATTTTGATGCATAAATAATTACTTTGGGATAAATTGGATGAAAATAAATAAATTGATAAAAAAGAACAATTTTAAGTAATAATCTATGGGGCATTTTTTCACCATTTACCATAAATAGCAAAAAAACAAAAATTGTGACATTATTAATGGTTTCATAAAAAAAAGTCATTCTGGTTTCTTTATAAAACTCTCATTTTTAGAGTTATAACAAGACATTATGTTTTTTTGCTCTTTATCTATAAGGTAATGTAATTGGTTATCATATAATAGTAGCGGTACACCCATCGTCCCGCCGGAAGTATAGAGTGACTTGAATGTGTGAACAATGTTTATATAAATTTTTTTCAGGTTCGTGAAGTAGTGTAAGCGATGTGGGATACGAGCGTCATCAAATATTTTTGTTTGATTTTATCGAATCACATTAATTCCTTTTCAAATAAAAAATCATCCCCAAATAGAAAATCCACCATCCCAAGTCTTCTGCGAGATAAATGATAATTTTTGTCTCAAGATAGAGAAAGTTGTTAGAATTCCATATCATTGGCCTCATCACACCTTGTCTCTACCGTCATTATCAACAATTCAATTTTCTTTCAAAACCTCATAAAAACTTCATTATAAAATATTTAAAAATTAATCTATTAGCATAACAATCGGACTCGCACCTAAAATTCTTCTTAATGGTTTTGGAGGTGTGTGAGTAGCAAAGATTCCCGGTTGCTCGTGATGAATCTTATTGGGCTTTTTACAAAGTAGCCCGGCCCAATGAGCTTCGGAGACAAGTCAACACACCCCCAATCAAACGGCATCAGTTCAGCCCAAAAGCATCGATGGACGTAACGGGGTGCCGGCGGTAGCAATTTGACTCAGTCTGATATGTACACGGCTTTTTTTATCTCTTCCGGACATCAGGGTTTCCCAAAGTCGACGATCAAATAGTGGGTCTCAACTATAAACTTAGATCTTAACAGACCGTTGCAAAAAATGTTAACAAGAAAAGTATAGCAAAGCGATCCACGAGATGGCTGACCAATGAACAATGCACTGCTCAAGGATGGATGAGATCAGAAGCTTAATCGGTTGTTGGAGTTTATGACTGCCACATACAATCATCCGTCATTGTGGTGCATGGAGTTTGGCATGCATGGTTTAAAGAGTTCCAGCGACACGAAACATCTAAGCAAGAATCAATCAGCAACGCTATGCATGTAATATTTGCACCCTTTGCCTTCATCAGGTGATAGACTTCCGAGCTTCAACTTTATTACTTGTAAGTGTTGTCGAGGGAGATACATATTTTGATTTTCTACAGAACTGAGGATTAATGTTATGTCCTCTATTTATCAATCAAACCGTAATATACTAATGTGTCCGTAACCCTTTCGGAATTTTTCTGAAATATTTTAGCATATTAGTTCATCATCCTTTACATATTATCAAACCATTCAGATCACTCTTTATTCAAATATAATTTGTCTCAGCAAACAAAGTACAAGCTTGGTAACATTTACACCGGCGGAGGGTTGCTCTGCGGCGTCTTGCGCAGTTTCCGCACATTATAACCTTGCTCTGCTGCATTCTGCACTAGCTGGTTGTACACTTGCTCATCGATCATATTTTTCCTACTCAATATAAATAGAGATGTTCTTAAAGGCTCTCCAACCACAGCATATTGATAATCAGTATCGACGTAAAGTACCCAATAATCTCCGATGACCGGAAGTAAATTGAATTTAACTTTTAACTTAGCCTCATCACTTTTTGGGTCAGCCTTGTATGCCACACCTTTTATGAAAATCCGTTTTCTTTTCAGAAATGTTTCGTTTAGGACGTCAACATTTCCATCTGGCTTAAGAGTGTAGGTTGCTCTGGTGTTTTCTCCATTTTGGGGTTCGAAGAAGGATGGAAATGTCGCGATTTGGTACCATCTGCCCATGTACCTTTTTAAATCTAGTCCTTTAACCACTTGTTGCTGTTTTAACAGAGTTGGAAAGAACCCGTCGTCTTGGACTTCTGCCGTGCTCATTTTCATTGCACACGACGAAACAAGCACTACTACTAGCATCATACTCACCATGTTGATTCCTCCGCTCTCCATGGCTTCAGATAACTGATCGTCGCACGAAAGCCTATATAAATAGCTCAAGAGGCTGAAATGTGAAAACAATGTGTGAACTTGAAAAAAAGGAAACAAATGATATGAACGGGAGAAAAGCCTTACTGTGGCTCATTTTGGAAGTGTTCGGATTTGAAGTATATGTTCACAATGGTAGTAAGGTAACCTATGAACAAATGTCTAACGTTGCGCGATTGACGAATAATCCTTCCAGAGAGTTTGTGGCCATGGTATACTTGATTTCATCGAAACAGGTCGATATATGAAAGATTTCAGCTTATCTTGTATGCTTTTCGAATTTGGACGACAGTAGAACAGCTTGGAAATATGCCTTGTCGACAAAAGGAAAAATACTAAAGAAGAGAACTTGGGAAAATAATGTAATGTGAAGGCCTTGACCTGGTTTTGTGAGCTAGTGAAGCAACTTTGCTTCTTTGTTTTGCAGCATAAATTTGATGCTTGTTAAGTATCGACGATACAAATTTACTCGGGTGCAACATCTTAATTTGATGCATAATTTTTCCGATAATCATCCATAAATAAATTAATTCTTTATGATTCATTTTTTAGTTTGTAATTTTCGAAGGTATTTTCGAATAAATCCTATACATATACTTTCTTAAAGATAAGGTATCAATTCTTTCTTTACTAATCGAAGTGAGAGACACGTTCTCATGCATCAGACTGTTTCGATCAATTGACACACACTCTCTCTCCTGATAAGAATTTGAGAGACCAAAATGCATCTTATATTCTTATTGCATTATGAAGTATATATAATAAGATTACAACTTAGCGATATATAAGTTCTTGAAGTCCATATTTCCAATACTCTCAACGACTTGGCACCATCCGTTTTCCACATTTTCTTTTGCACTCTGGATCACAGACAGTATATGTGTATCTACGTAACCTTGAATGTGTTTTTTTACTAGAATTTTTCAAAGGGAATCAAAGTATACAATATGGGACCATAGCCCGGAATGTGTTTTCTTTTTTATATCGAAAGTTGTCATCCTAAATAAAATATATCTTTTACAAAATAAATTATACCCTAAAAAAGTAAATGGAATCATTTAGCTAGTTTAAGGAAGCAAAGTAAATTCCTTTTAATTAGATTTTTCATTTAAATGTTATATATTTTAATCAGGAGATTTGAATCACCGGACCTCTGAAACCTAAGACAGATTAGTAATTGGCCTTTAGAGTTTAGACTAGAGCGCCACACTTTGCGCATTCCGGTAAAACGAGATAACATTTGAGTAAAAAACAATCCCAAATATTGATTTGTTTATATCATGTCGAGCAAACTTTAATAATTATTTTTAACTTTAATTTCTTAAATTAAAGTTGGTAGGAAAGGGTTCATATCTTAATATTTTGTACGAAACCCTCTTGGTTATTGAAGATTAGTTGCGAAAAAAATCATATCTAGATGTGTGCAAATGTATCAACTACTTGCATTTGTATACGCATGTTATATTACCAAAAGCCACCACTTATTCTTCAAAACAAAAAAATCGAACTTTCAAAAACAAAAAAAAACAAAACATTCTACTAAAAATACAGCTTGTTTTTTTTAAGAATCTTTATAAGTGGATTGCCACTCAAACTGTAACATGCACGACTACAATAATTTTCGAGCATGACATTCCAATGAAATCACACTTGATTCATAACTACAACCAATCAAATCGGGTTTCTTAATTCCCGAGATTGTTTGGTCTAGAAGACTTCATGCTTGATGGTGCCCTCCAACATATTATTTGGCATTGGGCAGAACAAACACCAGCTTGAGTTCCTCCAGCTAAACATCCTGTGTAACACGGATAAAAGCATGAATTGTCCACACGTTTTTCATCAATGGTCGATGAAAATTCTGGTGTTGGTGATGATGATAATGCAAGTCCAGTTGGAGTCATGCTCAAGAGGACAACCAAAATCATCACGATGTATTTGTAAGCCATCTTCACAAATGTTTTTGTTGTATTTTGGGTAGTGAAATTGTGTGGAGTGTCTTGTATTGCTAATATTGCCAATATATAATATAAACTAGGGTCTGTTCTTTTGACATTAATTTAATTTCTGTTCAGTTCAGTTCAGTTCAGTAGATAAACATTCACTATTTTTAAAATTATTTTA
>JAWWMW010099252.1:0-11071 GCA_035048345.1 Echeveria elegans
AAATCTAAAAGTATATTAAATATGCACGATAGAATTGGAAAATGAAAATTATTCTATATTGTATGAAAAGAAAATTTTAGAAAATTGTTGCTAACTTTGTATTTTTATAATTTACTTCATTCATATGAAATTTAAAAAATTTAAGTTACAACATAAATTGTAATTTTTTTTAAAATATTTAATTTTTGATTATTATACAATAATTATATTATAAATTTGTAATTCAACAATATTTTATTTAAAAAAAAACTTCAGTGATTTTTAGAATTTTTTAGATTTATTTTTATTAATTTGAAAAAAAAAATCATTGATATGTGGTTATTCGTAATTAAACCTAACTTTAAACTTTGTAGGATGGCATGGTAACATGGAGATGAGAAACAGGGAAATGGGAATGACCAACTTGGTGTCATCAGATGCCCCTCCACCAGTTGAAGAAATGAGTCGATGAATTCTATCCCGCGCCGAGAGACCTTGAGATGGTGGAGCTCCAAGAATTGAGAGGTCCTTGTGTATGAATGTCTCTAAATGTATCTTCATTACTGTCAATAGCTTTGGACTTGGGCTTTTGAACACAAAAAATCAGTGTATTGCCCGGTTTAAGTTAAACTCAGATTATTGACAAAGCTCGAACAGCCTAAACAACGCCTTGTTAGATTTGAAAAATGCACGACTTGGGAGACGGACCCCAACAAGGCTGGTCTGTCACAAGTCACAACGCACTCAAGGACTCAATCTCTCCGCGATTAAAGCTTACTTGGTCTCCTTGTCCTGTCCCACCAAATCATTACTCAAAAAAATACTACTCGATATTCATATTCTAATAAAGTTCCATCGAGTACCTTAAAAAAATGTCCATGCACCTCTCACGCGGAAAGAAGGAAAGACTTCTGGTCGCGAACAGGGGGAAGAAAAGTCGTTTAACCATGCATCTAAAGACACAGAATCCTTACACAATAGACGATTGCTATTTAAGATCATTTTATCTACTAATCCGTTCGTTCCATATTTTTCTTTTTATTTCATTTTTTAGTATTTTAAAATATTCTTTTCATTTCATTAAATAAAAAAAATTTATTTCACATTTACACTCTCTCTTCGATCTATTGACTTTCCATTCATTCTCTTTCTTACTTTTGTCTCACATAAATTTATTTTTTTTTAAAATTGTGTCATCAATCAAAGGAGAAGAAAAACACAAGCACGGTGGAGTACTTAAATACAAATTAATTAACAAGCAAACAACATCACGGAAGACTAAACCGGTCGACAATTGTGTAGATGTATTCAAACAAAAATACAAAAAGCAAGCAAAGTAAATAAATGAATGCAACAAAAACCGGAGCAGTACGAAAACAGAGACTCATCGCCCTCGCTCTGACTCAGATTCTCTAAAAAAACCCTTTTTTGACCTCCCAACTCAAACAATGAGAAGAAGCAGAATCCAATAGAAGAAACGTAGTCATGGACGTAGCAGAGCTGGAGCTTGAGAGGAGAAGCAAGTTCTTAAACAGTCTTATACAGCAAAAGAAATCCATAAATCCTCCAAAGGAACAACCTTTGCCACCGAAACCGCAACCGCCGCCGACACTGCAGACGGCGAGTCAAATTAACATTAGAGTAAGAGCCGCGGACATGGCGGCTCCATTGCAGATGAGGGCTTTCAGATGCGCCAAGGAGAATGTTGGGTGTGTGTCTGAATCTGGGAAGGTGGACAATAAGCGGATAGCTCTTGCCTTAAAAAAGGTAGTAACTTTGTGTTATGAATTGGTGTGTGATGTAAAGCTATGTTTTTGATGATTTGGGGTTGCTTGAATTTGGTCATTCAATGGTTCGATTGAGTTGTACTCAAGTAAATAGTGATGCAATTAGTTGAAGTTGTTGGTGTTAGGACTTATAGTGTTGAAGATGATGTGTGTGTTTTAAAACTGAGTTTCAATTGGTCTATGAGCTTGAAAAGTTTGAGCCTGTATGATTCGAGAGATTGTTGATTTTCCCTGGAAGATTAATTGGATTGAACAGTTTCACTCAGCTAATGACAGCTAATAGCTTCGAATGCATGATTTGTGAATCTCTTGTTTATGTTTTTTGAAGTAATATTTATGCTTTTAGGCTATTAATTCTATGATGGGTGGGGGTTCTTTAGATTTCCTTGTTGATTGTGACCATGAATTTCAAGACTATCCTGGATTTATGAAGCGTAAACTTGAACTAGGAAAAGCTTCTATTTAAAGACGCTGCCATTTCATCTCACATATTTATGTCTCGCTATTAGGATTTTGATGCAGAATATGGTCCAGCATGGCATTGCATAGTAGGAACCAGCTTTGGATCATATGTCACACATTCTTTGGGAGGCTTCTTGTACTTTTCAATCGACAAGGTTCACATCCTTCTCTTCAGGACTGCAGTAGAGCCTTTAGGCCATTAAGAATTAGCAGCCAATTGTAATTTGTACTGTTTTGCTCCGATGTACTTCCAGTTGTGTTTCAATAGATGTCCTTTGGACCATTCAAATTTGAAATTCCACTGTTGGTCCACATTAATGTAGCAGGACTCACTAAGTGAGCAGCTTGCAACTCTGAGTTTAAAAGCTCAGAAACTTCAAATCATAACAGAAAGCTAATAACAGGTTTGAGTTGATCATTTTGATTAATAAGGCTCATCAGAAATGTTTTGTACAAATACAACAACACTAGCCCTTCCTACTAAACCCAACCACCAGCAACTGGTTAAGCTTTTTCTGTTGGGAAAACAAAACTGATCAGGCTTACGACAAGTTCCGTGTACTAAATCAAATGCAACTGATCCTCTCCAAAACGTCTGCTGAAACCACTCAGAGCTCACTACAATACAGTTGCAACGAGTAGAGATGCCCCCATCGCCACCACTGTCTTCTAATTGTACAGATATAGACAACAAGTACATATATAGGAACTCCATTGGAATCAAACAGACCCCAATTCTTTTCAGATATGGCACCACTTCGTGCATCTTTATTGTAAATCTCGTAGATGTAAGTACTAACAAAAGCCCCCGGGTGTTTTTGGTGTCCCCTTATTGTTTAGTATATTCCTGATCAAATTGCTGTTATATGTGTTGGCATTCTCTACTGCGGCGTCAGGCTTGGGTTCATCTCCCTTTGAAGGCCAGCCAGATTCAAGAACGACGATGGGAATGTTCGTGAAGTTTAAATAGCCCATTGCATAATAAGCTGCATCAATCACAGCGCTCGAAGACATTAGTATAGTGAAGGAGAGTGTTGCCATCCACAGCTTCCTTGTTGTGAGGCAGGGGTCGGAAAAGTGCATAATCCAATGAGATCACTCCATTTGACTGCATGTAGTCTTAGTAAGGATAGATGGTGCACCAGTTGACTGCAAAAATTTCAGCCGCTGAACCATGATAGGATCCCATGAGCGATTAAAGAAGGCTTGTGAAGGGGGGAAAGAATTCAAGATTAAGGAAGAAGAGTGAGGGGTCGACACTTCAATCTTTGAATCAAGGTTTGCGGCCACAAGTGCACTCTGAATAAATTTCAAGGCAGAGACCAGGACTGGAGCAGCATTAGGGAGAGTGGTCAAGATATCTGACCCAACCGCAATGGTTGTAATATTTGTAGCAGGTACATGTGTCACAACATTGCGAGCAAGCCAATTATCTGCAGTGGCACTGGATTGCCCAATGCCCAGAAGGTGATCATTGGGAACAGAAATTGTTACTTGAATCCCACTGTTAGCAGTTAGCTAGGGCTTGGAGCATAGCCCTGTCAGCATCATAGAGACGAACATGTCTAATGTTTTGAGTCTTCAGAAGCACCACCACTTGAGTCGGATTTGGCATGTCGGAAAGCTCAATGACACCCACAAAAGCACCTGAAATCAGACCAATATATTTCTTCACTCGACTAAATCCACATGATGAAACAAAAAATTCAAAAAAATCATGTTGACAACTCTTGCACACATTTACAGATCTATCAACGCGAGTTTGGCATCATAGACTCAAAAAATATAGAGTATGAGTTGAAGGATACAACAATGAGCTGGGAAGCACCATTGCAGGCTTCCAAAGACACCATGGGCGACACTTTGTAAGTATATATACATTGTGCAATACATGAACTTAAGAGTCAACACTACATTGGGAATCAGACTCTTGAAATGAGTTTAATGGATATGACTTAAGTATGTGCTACTTATTGCAAGAATTGACAGGTTGTAAGTTGTCACAAGATCAAATAGAAAAAATTTAAACTTTGTAGCTACATGCTTCACTATATCAAAACCCCATCATCCAACAGCAAATCTCAGATAGTAGAGCAGCTTCAACAATATAAAATATGTAAAGTGCACAATCATGAGTCCTGATTGATAACCTAAAAAGAGTTCACTAACATAAAGGCATAAACTTTGACAAATACATCAACAAGTCAGAACACATTCACACACAAACATCAATTGAAAAAAAAACTAGAAGTGGTTCAATTTGAAAAGCCTCAAACTTCCATCATCAGAAGCAGTGGAAATAGCTGCATCCAGAAGCAGGAGAAGCACAACCACAGCAGCCATTATACTTGAACTTGAGTCTCACTCCCAAGTCCCAACCAGAAACTCAAAGCTCAGTCACTCAAAACCTTGATAAACACGACAAGCACCAACCAAAACCTACAAGCCTAAAACCACGCTCCATACCAGAAATACAAAAACAACCCAGAGCTGAAAGCAGAAACCATGCTTAGTACTTACGATCGTGACTCCAAATGCTATACGATCCGATACTTGGCTTCAAACATACGCCAGCCGACTGGCTCCTCAATGACTTTTTAAATTTTATTTCCATTTATATAAACTAAAAGCTGTCCGTTATTTAATTATTTAAAACATAATATTCAGCTCAGAAATATAAATCAAAATAAATCGAGAGAAATAAAAAAAAAACCTGTCGGAAGTTCAGAAAAACTTAACTTCATCATAATGAGAAATTGAGAATAAAACTTTTAATTATATATAAATACATAATTATGTCCCAAGAACAATTCCACATATCAATAAAACATTTATTTATTCATTTAAGCAGCCTTTGAGAGTTTCAGTAACAAGAAAATGTTAGCCTTATGCAATTGTGTTGTAGCTGTTGGTACTTGTGTTTTTGGCCAACTGATGAAAAAAGGATCCATCATACACATTTTTCACATTGAAGCTCGGTAAGAAGCCATCCGCATCCTTGCCTAGCCGGTATAGGAGCTTCCATTCTGATGCAGCGGCCAGCCTGGTTCAGAGCGAAACATTTGGTAATGCTATTCATTTTTTAAACAGTAAGCGAGGAATGTGATGGAGTAAAGAATGTTAACCAGTTAGTGGTGTCACCGGATTTCCTGTTGTTGTTCAGCATTTCATTAATCTCCGATGAGTCCAACGCATCTGGTCTTTTGTGCGCGTATTTAATGAAGATTTCCTGGAATTTCCCTGGCACGAATCTGAACACAACTTCATTAGAATTCATTCTGGAAAAAAAAAACAAGTTTTTATTTTATATGAGAAATGAAGTTCGGTAAATGTTAGTACCTTCCTTCATGGTCGTAAACACCGGTGTCGCTCGTGTGCTTTGCCAGTTTGATATTATCAACCACAATAGGCAAATAGGAACCTAATTTATCCGCCTGTACCCCCTGGAAGATTGTAAATTTTATTACCAATAAGGCCTAAAATGAATCAGATGGCAAAAGTCAGAGTTATTAGTAGTTACCGGGAGAGTTTCTGAGCTGAGTCTGGCATGAATGGCCGAAGCAAAGGCGGTAGCCTCAACTGTTCCAATACCTAAAGCTTTGAAACCTGCACAGATGAAAACATGTTAACATCCTTAAAATATTAAGAAATTTTAAGAAAAAACATGATCATGAATATTCTTACCTTCAACAGTCTCTGACATGTGTATGATTCCATCTTGATTTCGATCGAAGAAACCAACATGCTGCTTCAACTCAGGCTCATCCAAGTCACCTTCATTGAATCAAAAGTAACCACAATCAAAAGAAAGAACTCGAACTGAAAATCATCTTCAATATACGAAAAAGATAAAAAAAAGGAAATGATAAGTTCTCTTGAGGACAGAAACCGAAAGATGTGACTACCTCGAACGGCATTGGCAGCCAAAAGCAGAAATGCCAGAACAATGAAAGCCATTGCAAAGACAGATGCAGAGGACTCTGGCTTTGTGCTGATATAATTTTGGTGAGACTGGTAGGATTTTTGAGCACAGATCAATATCTGCTTTTATACATCAAATGTGGGTGAATGACGCGACTGTCGGATAAATAAAAGACCAACAAATTATACTCAAAATTTAGGACGAAACCTTAATATGTTTTTAATGTCTTGGAATGTGATCACCTGGAAAATACAAGTGAATTTGTTTGTTATTGCTTTAGTTAGTAATTAGTATATATATAAAGTAGCCTCACCAACCTTGACCTATTTGAGACTCATTTTCCCTTCATTAGGCGAAAAGTTCTGGTGCAGTATAACTTACAATTACCTGAGAAATATTGTTCAAAGTTGATAGATTACCTTTAACAGATTTTTCACAATTTCTCTAAGCCGGTCTATTATGGAAAATTAAATTTTTAAGGCTCCGTTTGGTTGCGAGAAAAAAAGAGAAAAATAATTTTCTCTTGAGAAAGTTGTAAGGAAAATTCGATCTCATTTTGCCTATTTTTTCATTTTTTCCCTTACAACCAAATACACATTTCATTTTCACTCAAAAATTTTCTTTAAAATTTTCTTTCCTCACTTTTTTCCCCGCAACCAAACGAGGTCTTAAATTCTAAATATATTGAAAATGTGGGTGGGCGAATTAGTCACGACAGATTAAAACAAATAAATGAATTTAATGTGTATGAAGCTGTTCCCAAAGTTGAAATGTTATTTCAAGATCCGAAAGTGGAGTTACTATAAACTTTCCATATGAGAAAAAGGCTCATAGTTTGGCTTTTGCTGATGCAGATTGCAGAGTGATAACATTCATGTGTTTATTTTGCCAAGGTAAGCACATTAAAACATATTTGTGAAACTTTGGCCGAAGCAATTTCCACAGTACTAATTTGTATTACTATTTATGAATTTCTTGGTTACCTTTTTTTTTTTTTACTTTTTATTAAAAAATAATCATGTTGGAGTGAATCTTTTAACTAAATGAAATTCCAATAGAATGCATCTTTACCGAAGATCGTCTGAGTGTGAAATCCGAAAAGTTGGATATGCGTTTACTTCTGTCTATTTACATTTTGCGCAAAGTTTCACTTGCTATATTATATAATTATTATTAAAATGTAATTGTTGTACCCAGTACACATATACATGTAAAAATGCATATAAAAATGATGAATCAATAGTTTATTTGTGTAATTAAATTTATTAAAAATGACAATAAAATTAAGGAATACAAATTCGAAATGTGCGTAAAGGGTTCAATTTAATTTCTCATATCAAGTTGAGCAGTTTGTTTAACTTCATGCATTGTTGTTTTGGTGGCCACTGCTGACATTTTGTGCCAACTGGTAAAAAAAGGATCCATCATACACATTTCTCACATTCTCCTTCGGTAAAAAACCATCAGCATCTTTGCCTAGTTTGTACAGCAACTTCCATTCGGCCTCGGCCGCAAGCCTGTTAAAGAATCGAGATTCGGTTATTTGTCACAACTGACAATGACAGTAACATGTAGAGTAATTTGCAATGAAGTATTTACCAGTTTTTGTAGTCACTGGGTTTCCTGTTAGCCTTCAACAATTCATCAACCTCAGTTGAGTTCAAGCCATTTGGCTTTGTGTGAGCGTGGTTAGCGAAAATAGCTTCGAATATCTCAGGTACGAAGCTGAATTAGTCATTGTGTTACTATGGTTTCTTGTCGTTAAAAAAGCTAGCAAAAGTGTTAGTTTTTCTTGCAAGAAAAATGAAGTAACCGCCGTACCTTCCATCCGTGGCGTATACACCAGAGTCGCTTGTGTGCTTAGCCAATGCAATGTTTTCAACAATAATAGGGAAACCGATGTCAGATGGTAGCCCCTGCATATGTTTCAGAACAGTTGAATATGAGTAATATGGCTTACCGAAGACTAGACAATTTTTTTTAGAGAATTTGTTACTTACAGGACGAGTACTGGCACTGAGAGCGGTGTGGATGGCGGTTGCGAAGGCAGTAGCCTCAATGGATCCAATCCCCAAAGCTTTCAAGCCTGTCAAGATGATACATGTTAACAACCTGAAAAAAAAATATCATATGTATATTACATTACCTTCAATCGATTCTGAAATGTGTATGGTTCCATCTTGGTTTCGGTCGAAGAAACCGACATGTTTCTTCAAAACATTGGGACCTTCACCTTCATTGAATCAAAGATCATAACACAGCATAAGAACAAAATACAAACTCATATCAAAAATCTTCTTCATTGTACAGAAAAAGTACCCAATGTTAAGTATTGCCGTAACGAAAAAAAATACTAATTCGCATACCTTGAACTCCTTGAGCAGCTAAAAGCACTACTGCTACTAAAACTAAGAAAGCAGCCATTGCGAATACAAAGAAGAAGAAGACTCTGGCTTCGCGCTAGTAATTCTTTTTAGTGTGATTAAAATTGATGAAACTCAGAGCTGATGAACATCTGCTTTTATAGTGTTTGGAAATGTGGAATAGGACTTGTGGATGCCACGGTCAAACAAGAAAAGACCAAACAATGGCACCTCAATCCCAGGACAAAAATCCTTCAAGCTCATAGAATCTGATAACGTTGGAAATTGTTCTTGATTTTCTTCCTAAGTGTGTCTTTTTGTGATACCTTAACTTATTTGCAAGATTAATATTTATTCTGCCATTTTTTAAATTTCTTTAGGAGCAAATGGATTTGAATTTTTACAGTTGTTTGATTTCATATATTTTGTTGATCATCCATGAATCAACAACATATTTTAGTCCAAAATTAATATGTATCTGTGCAGATATTATATCATATTGTGAAATATCATAACACTATTTTTAGTGAATTTCTTATAATAGTTAAGAGTTTTTCATCTTTTTCGGATTGATTTTCTTCATTGAATTTTGTATTCTATATGCATTGTGATTTGTGGCATTGTGCACTTGTTCTTAAATATTAATTTCAAGCTAAAATATTAAATTTCAAAGAGTTGGGGGAAAATATTTTGAGAGATAGAAAAGGAATTAAAGTAATCTCCTTAAATATTTACAAGGACAAAAGAAAAAGACTTTACTTGGATAGCAGGATTGCCATGTTGGGGTCATACACAGTAAAATTTAAAAATATTTACATGTTGAGGTTACTAGAGTACTTTTATTTTCCATGACATGTTGGAAACACTAATAAGTTTGGTCAGACTAAAATTGTAAATCTTCTATTAAGCGATCAGAGGATGAATAAGAACCAAAAAATATACCATTTTTGTTTTGTTTTGTTTTTCACATTTTGATAATCCTGGAAAATGCTTTCAGAAATCGGAACCTTGATCAGCATAAATTATTTATTAGAAAATAGAACAATATGGAATTACGACAGCAAGCAATACATAAAAGTGTATCTTTGATAAAATTTAGAAACCTCGTGGCTTATGGTTCATCATATAAGTAAAACTTTTTTTTGATAGGTGTTACATTGGCTAGATAATATTTAATATAAAATTAATATCATTGACTAGTAAACTGAACATATCAACCTTTCACACAATAAACATTTGACCTCGGAGTTTCAACTTTCAAGTCAAGAGCTCAAACCACTTGGATACAAACATATTTGCCATAAAAGTAAAACTTGTGCATTCCCTTTTAAACTCTATGTTTTGATGTTGTGAATGTAACTGCTGACATTTTTCTCCAATTCGAACATCCATCGTAGACTTTTCTCGCGTTTTTCCTCGGTAAGAATCCATCGGAATCCTTTCCCACTTTGTATAGAATGTGCCATTTACTCGGAGGCTGCAAGCCTGGAAGGAAAAAGAACAATTTTCTTAAAAAATTATTGATGAACTGCATCAAAAGGGTAATGAAGGTTAATTGCACTTAGTTACCAATTTTGAAATCACCGGGAATTCTTTTGGCCTTCAACAATTCATCAACCTCAGTTGAGTTCAAAGCATTAGGCACAAAACTGAATTCACAAATATGTTCTCAAATTTCCGAGGCACAAAACTGGATTCACAATGAAGAGACCAAAGTGGAAGGGGAAAAAAAGCAGCTTCAGAAATTTACAGGGCGAGTGAATGCACTAAGAGCGATATGGATAGCAGTAGAAAAGGCAGCAGCCTCAACAGTAATTTTCTTATTGAATACGAGTAATTTTCTTATTCCCCGCGGGGATTTTCCACTTCACCCGTCGTTCCGCCGGTTTATCATATGCAGTAAATCATTTTTCCCCTGAATAAAACATTACTTCAGAAAACGCTGCACCTAAGGATGTTCTTCTTTATTTCACTCCAGATCATGTTTTCTTTACATGGCCAAAGAAGACAGGCAGATTTGATTTTATCTAGAATTAGGCCACAATATTAGTTTTGACAAAAAGTTTCGTAGGTAAGTCACTTTACGCATCAGTATGTCTTTGGACAGCCTTAAATTTATCTTATCTATTACGTTCTGCAGTACTGAACTTATTGTGCAATGGTTCATTACTAAAAATTTCCAGCTAAAATTTTATATTGCAGATTTGCAAATTGAAAAAAAACTATTTAAAGAGAAATGGACATGTAGTTTGCTTTGAGGAAATGAAAATATTATTAATTTTGGATATAAAATAGTACATCAATGTGTGTTTAGTAAATTAAATAAGCATATAACCCTCGCAAGAAGTTTCATAGACTTTGATGGAA
Source organism: Echeveria elegans (assembly GCA_035048345.1). Taxonomy (NCBI): domain Eukaryota; kingdom Viridiplantae; phylum Streptophyta; class Magnoliopsida; order Saxifragales; family Crassulaceae; genus Echeveria; species Echeveria elegans. Next base: position 10,881 of record JAWWMW010099252.1, read on the forward strand.
TTTAAAAGCCTTCTAATTCGTATACTTCATTTGGGATGCCACTGCTGACATTTTTCTCCAACAGGTAAAAGAACGATCCATCGTAGACATTTCTCACGTTCTGCCTAGGTAAAAATCCATCTGCATCCTTTCCTAGTCTGTATAGAATGTGCCATTCCGCGGAGGCTGCAAGCCTGGCAAGGAAAAACATT
>JAWWMW010099263.1:0-11071 GCA_035048345.1 Echeveria elegans
TAATTCTCATGTAAATCAGATCAAAATGTTTTAAATACCTTCAAACATTGAATAATCATTTTTATTATAATTAAATGGATATTAACTGAATAATCTCAGCCATTGATTAGAAGGTACATCTATGGTTATGATCTCTTTATACTTTTCATATTTAGACATTTTTACTTGATCTCTACCCATAAAAGAATAGGGAAAAAATGTTTAACCAAGCATAAAATTACAATTTCACCATTCTATTCACAATTTCATCCATCTATTCATCATTAATTACAAATATGTCATTAAAATTAAAGATAACGGGTTCAGTCTGGCCCATTAAATAAAATTAAAATTTTAAAATTGAAAATATTAAAAATAAATAGTTAAAAATCGAAAATAAAATTAAAGTATATTAAAAATTGAAATTATTAAAAATTAACATTAAAAATAAAAAATTTAAGCGAGAAATATTTAATATTTTTAGATAAATCAAAGGGAGACACGAGAAAAATTCTCATCGAAACGACAGGAGGGCAGCTAGTGGAATGATAATGGTTTAAAATTTATTCATTAACTTGAATACAGTAATTGCCCGCTCAAATAGATATATCAAGGGAAATATTGATGGAATCTTGTTCGTCCGATGGACCAGATTTTTGCATACTTTTTTATAAGAGAAAGAGTTTTTTTATATGATCCATCACCTAAATTTTATCGGTATCGATTTAATAGATGAATATCAAAACAATATCGTTCTCATGTCTTTGCTACTTGCATTTCGATCTCATTCCGAAGAGACTACTCTGATAAATGGGCAACCCGGCAATGGTGAAATGAATATGACCAAGATAAAATATTATGGAAGTGACAAGTGTACCGCCCGTTGTTCCGATGGGAATGCGTTGTTTCGGATGCGCAATCGAATCGGTCAAATTGGGGCGAGACTCGATCGATCAATTTTTGGTGTCATGCGGAACGAATTTAAATGAGTTTTTTTTGTTTTTTGTCATATGCCTATTTTATCTTATTCATATTTTTCCTTATTCCGGTTTATGCGTATTCTTATTCCTATTCCTATTCCTATTTTTCCTTATTCCACTTTAAGTTTATTTTAATTTTTAATTTTTAATTTTTAATTTTTAATTTTTAATTTTTAATTTTTAATTTTTAATTTTTAATATAATTGGAATGATTTAGTTGGATGTGAATGAATTTAGTTTGATGTTGTTGATAAATATAGAAATTTAGTTAAATTTGGTTGGTAAATGTAAGCTCTTTTAAAATAATTTTTCAGTTTTGGGAAATCAAAATTTCATTTGATTGCATGAAATGATGATGAAAGTGAAGTTTGTGTTTGGGGAATTCTTTCTAATCAGATTATTCTATGCCTTGTCAGTATTGTGATGTGATGTACAATAATTTGATTTAGAAATGTTTTTATTAATTTGGACAGAGTGTTGCTGGTTGTCCTGTCAGTTTATGAGATTTGTCTATACATTTATTGGTTTTAATTATTAGTATCGTGTGGTTTTAGATTTCAAATTTCAAATGTGCATATTAAATTTCATTGGATGAGATCTGAATTTATTTAGGACTTCCTTTACCTTCAAAGTGAGTTTTCATACTTTTTTCTCATTGCAAAGGAAATTTTGTATTTCAAAAAAAAAGTTCCACAAAAAATGAATGAAATGTCATTATAGCTAAAAAAACATTAATATGACAGTCCTTCCTGCTGTTAAATTTTGTTTTGCAGTTTTAGATCTCAATCCGTAATTTGGTTGCAGAAAAAAAAATGTCTTCTTTGGGTATGCATGTGTTCTCACATTATTTAATTTCAATGTATAGTAAGACGCCAACAAAAAGATAATGCAAATGTGCGTAACTACTAGTCACATTGCATGTTTCTTCATTTTGCATGATTGAAGCATGTGAGAGTGACATGTTTTTTTTATATATTGGGTTACATTGAGTACGAGATATAATATCGCCTAATACAATTCAAATCGAAGATCAGGTCGCAAGCGACTTCTCTATCCATCAATCCTGCATACTTTTTACGCACTGATAACCCTTAATATCTCGACTAAATTATGAACATGACCATCAATACTAGGGACGTTGACGAGCTCAGAACAATCAACAAGCTTTCCCATACAATGAGAAGAATCATAACGTGCACGCTACAGCATGACAAATAACACACATTCCACACATTAAAAAATGTTGGAAGACATCGTGCATGCAAGGGTGGAAGTTTGAACATTTGACGTTGAAATTCCAAAGCAAAAACTCAAATCACTTAACTTGGTGTAAAAGTGACATGTTAACCTACAAGCTTTTTCCATACAAATTCCAATAAACTAATTATATCTATCTAATAATAGGATAGGAAGGGAGGGGTGCATGATCGCTGATTACAATATGTATTTTGTGAAATACCTCTCTCTTTATTATTAATTACAAATGTCACATTATCCTAAACCGAAAATTACAATTATATATACTCCGCCGCCATTAACTGAGAGTCTGAACTGTCCCCAGATATTTGCTTTTTGTGTATCATATGGCTTTGATATGTTTAACTAATATCACATGTAGTATCATCGTGTGAGTTTTTTTTGCAATTGGCCTTACAAGAATAGGTCATCATTTGATGCAACGATGGTTCATTAATCAGTAAGCACCATAATCGGTGCAGGAAAGACATGAGAGGTTAGTGGAGCACACGAACAATGGGCTGATAAAAGTTAAGTATACTTAACAAGTTGTCAATTGTTTCTAATAACAGTAGATGATGAGTTGGCAAAGGGAATAATTTCCAGCCATCTTATTCCCACCTAAATGTATGAAAATGTGTCCCATGCATTAGCTGTGGACTACAAGGTCTTATGTTTGGCCATTGAAAGAGCTCAACTACATGTTTTGGGACAAATGCAATGCTTAAAATGATACAAGATTCATGAATTGTGTAGCAACTAAATGAAGCAAAAATCACCTTGTTTTCGTCGCTGCACAGCTAGGGAGATTCTGAACCATGAACATCTCAGAGTATAATCCTCGAATATGTATCAGGCTAGTTTGATCGGATAGTTATAAATGGTATTATTACAGTTTATGCGTCAAATGGACGCAGAAAAGTAAAGAGGAACATGAAACCAGGAATTTAGTTTGTAGCATAAGAATATGAGTTTACCTCGTCAATATGTCCAGTTCATGGATTACTAACAATCTGGCTCCATATCCCCCTGTACATAAGGAATTTATGGTGAAATTCATAACAAAAACCAAACTAGACGTAAATACTACCTATGCTTCTATGTAAGTTATACTACATATTTATAGAATCTGGAATAAAAGAACACTGTTTTCAACTCTAGCCGCTACAGCAACGAGAATATAAATTGCAAGGAAGGCAGCAATGGTAAGGCTTCATGTACTTAATTTTTGGATTTTAGTATACCGCTTCCACTGAAGATAGTGGAGCTCTATGAGGAACTCTCTTCATTCTTTTAGTGGGTTTTTTTCTCTGTAGGGCGTGGCTCGGGTAACGAGGAAGAGAAGCTTTGAATGATATTGCTCTTGTTTGTGGCAATGCTCGAGCCTTGCGAGTCTGATCCGTTTACCACTCCTTTAAGCGCTCCCATCTTTTTCTTGAATTCCTTAGAAGAACCCACAACATGTGTGTATCAAAAATCCAATATCAATATATATATATATATATATATTGAAGGAATAATGACATCCGAATCTGTAGTTAAAGAAACACAACTTTAGAACCATTGATAACATACGTCTGAACCTCCAATATCCATATGCTCCTGAATCTCCGAAACCCTTATCACATTATGGTAAGACGATCTTCGTATCTATAACCATCCCACCAAAACACTAAATCAGCTCCACGCACACAGACAAAACCATGCCTCAAAAATCATCAAAAGTTAAAACAAAACTCTCACACTTTCCACAAATTTCCAACTCCCCAAATATAGCATTCGAATTCTAATATAATACTAAAACTCGAAAGGAATCTCCAAATGTAAAATCTTCCATTAAACTCAAATCCCAAGTCTGATAAATTTCCAGATCAAACCTCTCAAAACAAATCTATAAAATCATTCATAAATTCAAAAAATAGCATAAAACACAGACATGGATCCCAAGAGGCACAAAGGAAAACTATACTCAGTAAACATCAAATAACTCAACATGACATCGTTCCGAAAGTCTAATGATAGTTCATACTCTACTAAACCAACACTCAGAACATAGACGCTCTGTACATACATCAGATTGGAATAACACGCATAGTTGTCGAATCTCAACCCTCAAAAACATACTTCAGTGGACACACACATACACGTTGTATAGATAACACATTCCAGAAAACCAATCCAAAATCCAAAATGTGCATCTCAAAAACCCTAAACTAAAACAACTCCAGCTACAACAACAAAAGTGCAGTCAAGAAACGGTCAACGATAGAGAGACCTGAATAGTGTGATGTTTCTTACGACGCTCTTCCAAACATAGAGAACAGACTCCGCCATTGACCCAGTCAAAGCAAAAAAAGTTACACTCACTTTTCACCGATCGAGTGTAAGAATGGGCCTCTTCACAGTGGCAAAAGAATCTGGTGCTGAGTAACGATAGCAACCAGTGTGGCCATTTACGTCGCTCGTCGTGGTCCAAGTCGGTCAAACCCTGTTAATAGAGAAGAGAGAGAGAGAAAAAAAGTGTGAGAAATTTGGAGAAGGAAATTGAAGCGCATTGGAGAGGAATGGGAGTAAAAGGAGTTGAGGGGTGACCGTAGATTTGGGAGACATGGTCGGAGTTGCTTGGAGGAGCGGAGTAGAGCGGAGTGGGTGTTGAGAAGCTTAAAGTTGAAAATTGAAATTGACAACGAGAAGAAAAGTGAGGAAGGAGACGAAGAATACGAGGTTTTTTTTTAATTTTTTTAATTTTTTGAGAAAGTAAGTTTAGAAAATGAATACCAAATGTGTGAAATTGAAAGTCTACATAAAAATCATAAATTATGAACATGAGAACTACATACTCTTATATTCAAAAATTATGACAACACTTGACAAAAAATCATTCTTGATCCATGACAACTTTACATTAATCTTCAATATTTCGACTATTTTCTCACAACTTATTGTTTTGTTAAATTATTTTATAGACACACCATAAAAAAAAAAAAATTTGTACGCACAGACTGGACTTTGCTTTCAGTACTAGTATTCATAAATAATTATACTCCAAATGCAGGATACCAAAGCATGAACATGAAGAGGAAACATGTCCGAGCTTAATGGACACAAGTTCAGGACTAACGCGATTTGGGGCTACAAGTTGACTGTGTGTATATTACCTCGGAACCAAACTGTGGTGTGATTGTGGTTTAGCCTCAAAGAGTGGTTTCTACTTCAGGGTCAGCTTCAACAGGAGCTGGTGGGAACTCTTTGCCGCCTCTCAACCTGGAAGATACGTTGTCAATTGCAGCATTCAGTTGGTTTATCTTTTCATTCAGAGTCTCTTTGGTTTTCTGCATTCACAAACAAATGGATCAAGAATCTGCAAAGAGATGGAAGAATTTGGTTACATGGAATGGAAGGTACCTCTAAGCCACTATCATAATATATCGGTCGCTTAGCCTTGCGAAATCCATATTCATCCTCGTTCAGCAGAGATCTCCTGATCTGAAAACAGAACAAGAGGGATATTATTGGTTCCAAACAGACTTGGAAAAACACAGCCATTCTCACATTGGAACTTTGTTGTGAAGTGCATACGAATAGCTCCATACAATACAATTTTTTTAGATGCATATGAAAAGCAGAACAAATTGATATATGGTGTTAGATAACCTGTGGGGCAAAGATATAAGCAAGAGTTCCAAACACCGCACCTCCGAGCAAAAAACCAGCTGCAAAGTCACCACCTCCACCTTCTCTGCAACCACAACTCAAAGGAAAATCACAAATTCGGATTGCATACAAAACAATCATCCAGGCCAACGACAACACCTAAGACACATATGGCAGCGTTATCCCTTATTTTAATGTATATGAAACCGTCAACAAAAACCGCACTCAGTCATGCAAACTATAAATGCCAGAAATTTAGAGCCGCAAGTAAATTTGCAGCTACATTTTACAGTCTACTGATTTCCAACCACCACACATTTACAACCACCTACTCCAGGCTGATCAAAATAAACTTCAAATGCAGAATTTCTTTAACAAATTACAAAACCATAAAAATTACTTGAACTCAGCAGAAACTGAGATGTTGCGGTTACTTCTACATTGCTTGTGGGGTTCTTTCAGGACAGCCAGCCCTTTACGTGTTGTAAAAAAAGCACTAGGCTTTGTTACCCGTACTCCATGCTCTCTGATAGAAGACACGCCTGCAATTAACAGAACATCAGATCCCTCTGAAGCCAGCAAAACACACTTTATCGACAAAATATACATCTAATAATAATTTCACGGCCACACTAACTCATAGTCACATAACTTTCATTGATATGACACACCATACCAAAATAAACAAATAGAACGGACTTAGATACAATACAACAACAAGATACTACATAGCCTCCACATAAGACCGATAACAGTCACTAACATCCTCGATAGAGAAATATCGGTAAAATAAACTTCTGAGATGGCTATAAACATTACACACACAGCCCCGGCAGCCCGGCCATTAGTAAAAACACATAACGACCGGTCTTGAAGTTTCAAATATTCCATTTGTGCATAATGTAATCATCAACACAGAGTATCAACAATAACACACAGTTCAAGCTCAAAATCAAATTCCACTTAAACGCAACCAAACCCTATGACTGCACAAATCTGAGATCAAAACAACTCACGACGCATAGTATCAAAACTAAAAGCGGATACGAGATACGACTCACTTCAGATCCATCAATCAACCAAAAATCTAAATGAAATGAAAACCCTAAAATCGTACAAACTCTAAATGAACAACGAAATGAATAGCTCGAACGTGAATCGTGTAGCGGAGATTTACCGGCGAGTGAAACAGGGGCGAAGCAGGTCGACATGGTCGGCAGTTGATCGGGAAGGTGAAGAGCGTGAAACTGTGGAGATGACGCTGCGATTTGCAGTTGCGGAATGCAACCAAAGGCAAACACGCCCTTGGAAATATCGTCCGATATTTTATTTTAAATTTTTTTCAAATAAAAAAAACAACATACAATCAATTTTCAAAATCCGAATAAACCTTGTGTCGAAAAAAACAGAATAAATCACTTAACATTAACGCAATTCGAGGAAAGTTAATAAAATGGAAATAATTTTTTTGAGGAAAAAGAAATTAAGTGTTTGATTGCTCAATGAAATTTGAAAATTTGACAAAGATTGTCAGTTTCCATTTCAGCTCAAGAACAAATAGCAATTTTTTCATTCTACAAATGCGATATTATTTCTTGGAAAACATTTTAAAATGATTGATTCTTAAGTTGTATAGATGCCAACAAGGGTTAGAACAACACCCTCCTTGACATGATTTTTTTCTCACAATTAATATTGTGTGGAAAAGTGCAGTTATTCTGCTTAGGCATGATCTGTTATTCTTTCCCTTACAGATATAAGCGTGTTGATTGTAAAAAAAAAAGTTGTATAGTACATTAATATTAATTAAACTATTTTGGCATATCATTTCGGAAAATTACTTTGAATGATTTCGGAAAGCTGCATAAATGGAGAACAATGGAGCGTTGAAAATGAGCTCTGATATTTCATTGATCTAAGAGCAAGTGTATCAGTGGATCAGGATCAGGGGCAAGACCAGGACCTTCGCAGCACACCATTGAACTGACACGTGGGTTGGACTGAAAATTAGTCCGCTCGGTCGAAGACTTGGACCTTCCCACGCCTCATCCAATAGTTCTGACCATGAATATAATAATATTATTAAATATTTTTTGTCTTAAAATTATATAAAAATTAATTTATTTTAAAAAAAATTAAAAGCATTATTTTTTAAATTACTATTTTTCTTTATGTTTATTATATAGACGAAATTATTTAAATATTATTTTCTTTAAGTAACACTAAAAATAAATTATATTTGATAAAACTATAATATATTGTGTTTATAAAGAATGATAAGAAATTATATATATTTGATAAAAGTTACTATATTAGATATACCAAAACGTAGCTAATTGAGCAAAAAATATGTACATATAATAATAAATCTGTTTATTAAATTAGGTTAATAAGTTTTAATAATTAGTTAACGATATAAATATTTTTTATTAATAGTAGATAGTTCATACTGATGCCTTCAGTAAATTATGAATAATAAGTTAAAGCTTCGACTAGAGTAAGAGAATGTGCAACTCACATATGCATTTATCTACAAAATGATTTTGGAATCAATGACTGACATATAACACACCGTCAGTGTCTGAGGTTTTGCTCCTATTTAGTAGGTGTCTCATTCAAATTCTCCCGGCAACAGTTGTTGCTCCTATGTACTTCTCGGGGAAGATCGAGTTTGGGGTCATAAACCAATCTGTATCAGCGTTTAATCATATTCTTGCCGACTTCTCCCTTATTCATGCCATTGGATTTGTATAGTGGTGCCAATTAGTGGCAGAATATGTTACATGATTTAATTCCTTTTGTGTCAGTTATTGAAAGTACCTCATACCTGCTGAAGCAATTGAATTCATCATTTCTGTGCCAGTCATGCAATGTTTTGTCATGCTTTTTTCAATTTGTGTAAATTGCAAAGCTTACAATTCAGAGTACTTTTAGCGACCATACATGTTGTCGAATAAACTTAACAATTATGAAAATTAGCTTCTTCATTCAAGTCTTGTTTTTGTAATTTTATATTTTTTTGTGGTTTAGAAAGCATTGAAACATGAGTAATACTCAAGAAGGATTACCGATTGTGGTTGGGTCGGCTATTTCGATTGATGTGTAGAGTAAAAGCTTTGTGTCGACTAAGGGTTGGATACTTTGATGATTGTGGATTACATTTTGGGAATGATGGAGACATTGGTCACTGATTTATGAAAGCAGTTTAACAATGTGAAGAATTTGTACATTCCAGGTTATAGAGTTAAAATCATTCCAGGTTTTCGCAAATTGTCTAACATATCACAAGCATTCCAGTTTAATAAGATAGTTTCAACGGAGCATGGGTCGGCAATTGCGATTAGGGATGAGATATTGTATCTCTGTAGAGTAGAAACTTTGTGTCGACTAAGGGTTGAATACGGAGATGATTGTGGATTACATTTTTGGATTGATCAATAATGGAAAAAAAATTATATATATGTAGCCCTTAATAGAAAATAGAAAAATAACAAACATGTTCCCGTCGCATCCCGTCGGGACGACGGATTTGACACTTGTTCTTTATCATTTCTTAACTCTTCTTAACTTTAATGTACTCTAAAATTCATTTTTTAAAACTTATTTATAATAATTTATTTTAATAATTCAACTCAACACAACCACACATTCAATATCTATTCAACAACAATACATTCAATATCGATTTAACATTTGATACAATCTCACATTCTATTTTTTTTCTCTTAAGTCTCCTTGACTAGTTGACTTACCTCAACTCTTTTAAGGCAAAACATACAGACCCTTATTTTCGATACAATGCGGAAAAAGTAAATAGTATTACACAACATGACCGCAAGTAGCGCCGAATCCTCAAGGTCAGAAATCTAGGGTGACCGCCATCGCGCATCCTTAATGACATTCCGAGAGCATCACTCCTAATTGTCTGAAGAAAAAGTTCCATGAGTCAGTATGAAGATTAAGAAAAAAAGGTACACTGAAAATTAAGTAGCGTAGAGGCGAGAGTATGCACCGTTTGGAGAGTGGGAGCTAGTGGCGGAGAAATCGAAAGAGCCCATAGGGATGGACATGGAGAGATGGGTAGTAGAATAAGACCCTTGATTGGATCTCTCCTCGTCGTGAATTGACCAAGAGTCTCTAGCCTTGGGCCACTCGTCAAAGAAAGGACGAAGTGAGTTACCTTGTTTGGCAGAGTCATTTGAGGTAAAGCCAGGGCTGAAGAGCGGACTTTGGGTGTACTCATTTTGTAAGAATGAGTCATTGCCAGGCTTGGGTGATGGGAATGGGGAAACTTGAGATGGTAGCATGGGCCATGCATTTTCTATCTGTAGATTCCTGTTGCTGCCTGATGCGTCTGCAAAGAAGTTGTGCTCGCCTGTCCCAGGTTTCAGTCCATGCACATACCTACACAGTTAACACCCAAAAAACATCATGAAAAAAATGGCAGAATTATCATTAAAAGTCATATTCGGCACACAGTAAAATGGACGGTAGGAGTAATAGACTTTGATTCAAAGTTACATGCAGTAGACAAGATCCTGTGACACCTGAATCGGAGACAACAGTAATGAAATGAGTCAGAAAAAGCCGTAGGATTGTACAAACATTCTGAACGGCTGCCAGACTATGTGATGTTTAATATCAAGTGAAAACAAGGGATGCAAAGAACAGTTGAAACTGAAACTATTCCACTCAAATCCAATAACTGTGTTGGAACATACGGCCCCAGGCACGGAATAGTATCAAACAATCACCATTGACCTACAGTCGTCCCATTTTAGTATAGAGAAAACTTCAATAATTTAGAGGAAACCAGTGATTTATCGTTACCTGCAATCTTTACTAGGAATGCCGTACGGGATATGGTCATCGCTAAAATGAGCTTGATTAGAGCTAGAATTCAATCCATCGCTGCTGCTCTGCATATTACCACCAAAGGCCTGCAGCAGAAGACTTGGAAAGACTGTAGTAGTACTAGTAGTCGATTTTGCAGCACCTCCGTTATTCCCACCGACATTTAGTGAAGTCACGGTGGATGATGATGCCAGTTGTGATACAGTTTGAGGTGATTCCACAGGCTTTCTTGAACGGTTTCGGCCACGATGCATGTGTCGCTCACAATATTTTGAGTCTGGATACGCATCCTTTGAGCAACGCCACTTCTTGCCATCCGTCCTCCTGCATCTCCCCGGCTCCGGGTCATATTTTTTCCCATAGAACGA
>JAWWMW010099284.1:0-11070 GCA_035048345.1 Echeveria elegans
ACAACCTCCATTGCAGATGCTCTAAATCATTATTATCAAAACTAGTACTCGCCCCAAAGTCCATGTTTTATTTTAAATATCAAACATCATAACAATAATAACAAAATTATTCAATGGTTGTAAACAATAGCGAACAAAGTGGAAGCAAATTGTTAGAAAAAATAATGACGTGCAAGAGTTGTTTTGGTGTGAAGGAGTGGAGGTTCCATGATGTGCTGTGGGTTGAGGTAACCATCAAACAATGCTCTCCAAGTAGAGATATATTATTCATGGACCAGTTCACATCAAAACTAATAAAATTGAGAATGCAAATTCAAATAATCCAAGTTTGATAGAGAAGGCACTATCTATCAAAACAGCAGCCTCATTGAGTCATTGTTAGTTTTAGTGGATGTGCCCGTGAGTTGTGAAGTTGGCTGTGGAGCTACGCGTTACATGTTCGAATCCTGGCGGGAAAGAAGTGAGGAAAAAATTTTTTAAATAAAAATGATTTTCGCATGAGAAAATTGTAAGAAAAATTTGATCTCATTTTACATATATTTTTTATTTTTTTCCTTACAACCAAACACACATTTCATTTTCTCTCAGAATTTTTTTTAAATTTTTTCTTTTCTCACATTTTTCTCAACAACCAAACCGAGCCTAAACATTTTTTTTTTGAAATTCTAATTTTTTTTAAAGTACGCCTGTGAGCCCAAGCCCATTTGAAAAGCCCATCACACCACTCCCAAACCCGCACTCGCATTTTCTCGTGTATTCTTTCAATTAAATTCAAACGCTGCAGAATAAAGAAGAAGCCGACGACGAAAGCAGCGGCGGCAGCAGTAGCGATGTCAAACGCTCAGCCTGCGCAGATTCCAACGAGTTTCGGCCATGAACTCCGGGCATGTCTCCGTTGCCGCCTCGTCAAGACATACGATCAGGTCACCTCCTACTTTCTATAGGGTTTCTTGAAGCTTCGATTTTGTGCATTTCACTTATCTTCAACCCTTAACCTCTTCAGCAATTTTCTTTTAATATTCTGATTCTGATTTTCAGATTTTTTTTCAGTGCTGTCTTCCATGCATTTTAATTTTATTTTATTTCGGGAAAAATTAAGTTTAAAAAAAAAAAAAAACAGTGCCCTGCAAATATATATGTATGTATGTATGCCAGATTTTATTGGAGAGTAAATTTCAACCCATAGTCTAGGAACTGGCATTTTTTAGGCTCAATTATCAATGTATAAATATAACCCCGGATTGCGGTGGAACAAAGGTCAAGGAGAACTAGTGAGTGCCAGGCTTTAGAATACGGTCTGAAGAAATAGTCACCGATATAAGTATGCAACCTGAAATAAGAAAACTAAATGATGACAACATTAGTATGCTCTTCCTTCTGTGGAGATCCATTTTAGTTTTGTTATTTCATGTGTATCTCCTTTTTACTAACTTATGAAGTGTACAATTTTGGCAAATTTTATAGTTCAGAGAAAGTGGCTGCGAAAACTGCCCGTTTTTCAGCATGGAGAATGATAATGAACGTGTTGTAGAAGGCACAACGCCTAACTTTTCTGGGTATGTCTGTTGCTATTAAGTTTCTTTTTCTTTACTATCATTCGGAGTTTTATTTTCAATTTGTAAGAGTAGTTTTAGAGCAATCACTGATTAGAAAGATTAGCCCCAATAATCTTAATATTTTGGTCTCTATAGGCCAGCATGGATATACGTGTACTGAACTCCAAAATCTCCAACAAAGAATGTCTATTTTTGTGTGACACTTGTGTCTTATCCAGGATAATTTCAGTCATGGATCCCAATAGAAGTTGGGCTGCACGATGGCTACGAATTGGTATTATTTGTGTTTACAAATGCATATGCCTTTCTTCATTCGTCTAGTGTGATCTATATGAACAGAACCTTTGACCTTGCAGTTTTTGCCATTCCAATAATCCAGTTTATTGTCGATGGTTTAGATTTGAATATGTAACGGTAATTTCATGCCAAGTCAAGTTGGGGATAAAAATTGATCTATTTTGTCATACTTATGACCGTAAATGCACTTCCCTGAAGTGCTCTTGAAAATCTTGATTGATTGAGCGAGCTTACGTTATACTTGACTATGCGGTTTTTGAATAAACCAAATGAGATATCTTGTGTGTGTGGCACCTCATGCTGTATTGGGTAATACTCTGTTAGTGGTTTAAGTATTAAGCTATTCATTTGCGCGCATCGTTCGGGATTTTACCTTCATTATTATGGCCGTCCATTCATCCAATGTTGCAGGAAGATTTGTTCCTGGTTGTTACACTCTTGCAGTGTCTGAAGAACTTCCACAAGAGTTGCGGGTTAGTTCTTCAACCAAATCCTACTAGCTAAAGCATCCAAGCACAGTTTCCTTTTTTGAGCTCAGGGGAATCAATGAAACCCAGGGCCTTTTTTAATTATCTATTCCAGTTATTAATTTTGAGCATCTTGCAACAGACGTGTTTTGCCCATCTTCAATCTTAAACGCAGTAAAAACATGTGTTTTTTGTTCTCTCTATCTGCTGCCACCAAAAAGAACTTGCAAAAGTATTATGTAAGAGGCTATTATTATTCATAAAATGGCGCTCCTATCAGACATACATTTCTAGTTTACAGAAGAATATACGTATTAACATCGAAACTTTTGATAGTAACAAACCTTGCGCAAGATTACCATTTAATGTTTACTTTAGAAGTCAGTGATACTGATTTGAAGTTTATGTTTGCAGAATATTTGTGATGAGGAACGCGTTCAATATGTTCCTCCTAAGCGCGTGTAAGGGAATAGTAACAGCTACCTGCAGTATCAAATCAAGCAGATGTTAGAAGGGTGAAGCAATTGCCTCACCATATGCTGTGTGAACTGTGAAGTTTATAGTTTTTAAGTACTCGATGTAGTGCAGGAGATTAAAATCTGAGATGTTGCCATATTGTACTTGAATCGTATTTCTGTAGAGACCATCATTCTATGCCAATGTAGATGTTCAGAGGCGATAAACTTCATGGTCTGATATTGTAAGGGAATAGTAAAAACATGTATAGTGCGGGTGGCAAACCATGAAATGCTGACTTTTTGGTGATCCACACATTCGCTGAAAAAACATATCTCCGTTATTAACAACTTACAGCAGCCGCATTTGCTTGACCGTTGACCAGTCTCCCATCTGAAATCACATATAAAAACTATAGCATAACCAGCAAAGTCAACCATCATCATCCATCTGATGCACTTGCACACGTCTAGGTCTCGTCCACACAAATACAGTTTTTGACATTTTGTAGGCAAAGGAGCTCCTCACTATCTATATATAGAGTTGCAATTCAGCAAGCTACTGATATCCACAACTAGAGACTAAGAAAATGAAGACCATCATCTCACTTGGATTTCTCTTATCACTTTCAGTACTACTCTGTGCCAAAGCTGCCTCACCAGCCGCTATACTAGACGTTGATGGTAATAAGGTCCGCGCCGGAGTCAAATACTACATTTTGCCACTTGTCCGTGGCCGAGGGGGTGGCCTTACTCTAGGTGCCAGAGGAAACAACTCTTGCCCTCTCAATGTTCGCCAAGAACAACTAGAGGTACCAATTGTTACGACTAGTGTGGCTTTTTTTTTTGTGAGTGTCAGTTGTGAACTTACTAGGATTATGAAAACTTTTGTTCTTAGGTATCTACAGGTCTACCATTGTCATTCTCGCCGGTGGACAAGAAAGGAATCATCAGGGAATCAACTGATATGAACATCAAATTCTACGCAAGCTCAATATGTATCCAATCGAATGTCTGGCGTCTGGGTGCATTTGATGAGGCAACGAAAAAATATTTCATTTCAGCAGGAGGTGTGGAAGGCAATCCAGGACCGAGCACGATCAGTAACTGGTTCAAGATTGAGAAGTCTGGTGATTTTTACAAGCTGCTTTTTTGCCCAACTGTTTGCAACTTCTGCAAAGTCATATGCAGAGAAGTAGGGATTCATATTGAGAGTGGAGGGAAGAGGTTCCTGGCCTTGACTGACAGTGACCCATTCCTTGTCATATTTAAGAGAGCTTGAAATTGTATGAAACCTATTTCAAGAAATAAATAAGTAAAACATGTTTACCAGCCGAACTATTTGAAACTTGTTATATAAAAAATGAAATAAATTGTTATAAAAAACAGAATTTTATGGATGTTTTTTCTAGTACATTCTTTTGCAAACTGATTAAGCATCGACTAGAGGTGTCAAAATAATCTATTTGGGTAAATGAATTAGTAAAATTTATTAAGAATTTATTAAACGAATTAATGAAATTCATTTGTTTAAATAATGTGTAAACGGATTAATAAAATTCATTGGACTAAATGGATTTAAGCAACCATTTAAGGCATTTTAAGTTAATCTGTTTAATTCATTAGATTAAATGGTCCAGTCCAGTTAATCAGTTTAGACTAAATGGATTAATCCAATCCGTTTAAAATTCATCCATAATCCATACAATCCTTCCATCCATTTTGCCAAGCAGTGCTATTTACTTCAATTATTCATGTAAATTTTGACCCAGAGAACTTCTTCCCATGTAACAATCTAAGAATACCGAATTAACACATTACTAAAAAAGGGGAGGAAGAGGCAGGAGGCGAGTTACCCGCCTAGTGAAATGGCCACCTCTCAATTGCAAAGATTATTCTTTTCACTCATCAGCCCCCTAATCTCCCTAATACTTCTCTTATGCCTGAAATGAACCTCTTTCCCATCCTCATCCGGCCATCACCGACACCATGAACCAAAAAGCTTCCGTATCCAAGGAGCTCAACGCCAAGCATGCGAAGGTAATAATTTTTTTTTTTTCATTTTCTAAAATTTGTCTCTAATGTTGTTATTTTGGTATTTGATATTTTACACATTCTGGTTTGGAGTCAGATACTTGAGGGTTTGCTTAGGCTACCGGAAAATAGAGAATGCGCGGATTGCTGCAGAAAGTACGCACTCGATTCATTTTTGGCACAACAACTGCATATCAGTTTTATCATTACAAAATTGAGAAATATGAAATGTACACCAGGGCTCCAAGATGGGCAAGCGTGAACTTGGGGATATTTATATGCATGCAGTGTTCTGGAATTCATCGCAGTCTTGGAGTCCATATATCAAAAGTAATTTCATATTTCCATTCACCTTCATGATTTATGCGCTTATTATTCATAAAGACTAGTTTTTTCTGATATACTGCAGGTGCGGTCAACGACACTGGATACATGGCTTCCGGAGCAGGTTTCCTTCATGCGATGTAAGAACCAAAAACCCTTGGTTATGTCACTCACGTTTAGTATCACTGTCCTTAACTTTCTTTGAATACCTTAAATTTTCAAAAAACTCATTTCATTTGCAAGTGATCAAAGGCTTCTTTTTTGGGTCCATTCGTTATATTTATCATGTTCGTGCATCTTCGTTATAGCTGTTGGAAACCATAAGTCTAACAGCTATTGGGAAGCAGAATTGCCTTTGAGTTGTGACAGGAGTGAAATTGCAAGATTTATTCGTGCCAAGTAAGTTATACAACTTTCGTGAATCCGGTCCTTGGGATTTTTTGCATATATATTTTACATTTCAGCGCAAGTTGTAGTTCACGGCGCACTTTATTAACAACGACTGATCGCATTTAAGGTATGAGGAAAGAAAATGGGTTCCTAAAGGAACTGCAAAATCGACTTCACAGCCAGGATCAGATACTCTAGGTACCAAAACACCACCGGCTGCTGCAGGGGTAAGCAATCTGAAGAAAACTAGAAAACTTTCGCTAGAGGAAGAAGTTCTCACTAAGCACATGGCACAAATCACTCTGCCTGCTCCCAGAGCGAGAGGGGTAATTTTTTAACATCGCCGGTTTCTACATTTACAGATTTCTGTTTTACTTGTTTTTTCAGAATATCCATATGACCAGCAAATTTAGTTATTTTGGGCAGAGTTCAAATTTGTTAACTTCATTACATTAAGACTTCGACGAACCTTTGGAAATTGCGTCATGTAAGTATAATTTAAATGTGATACTGAATGCTTGGCTTTGCGACAGGCGTCGATGGACATGAATATGAAGGTAGGAAATCATATTCCTACAGGAACAAGTGTTACTCCACCAAGAGATTTTCAGCCTACTCAGCAGAGGATGATGGGTGGTGGAGCTGAGCTTTACAATTTATTGTATTCCCCGGACCCAAAACAAGGAAATTCTAACAATTCTGCTCCGCCTGGTGCATCGTGGGCGACTTTTGATTGTAAGAAAACAAATAATTTCTCAATTCCTTCATTCCTGTAAAAGGCCCTGATTTCATCGTCTCATTGCTAATTTCGATACCCTTTGAGAAAACACAAGTGGAAGCACCAACTTTTCAAAAGCTGTTATGTTTTATTTTCTCAGTTTTTTTCGAAGTTTGTATGATATATGATCCTGGAAACTATGTACAGTAGCAGTTTGGGTAACATCTTTCATTTTTCTGACTTGCAGGAGTTGGTTTACCGGAGAGAAGAATCATGTGGTGTAGAGTGAAATGTGTGAATATATTTTGAAATGTTATAAAGTTGCAGCTAGCAAAAAGAACTTTGATCGGAAGATATGTGACTATACAAACGAGGTACATACTATCTGATCATGTATTAACATCCGCACAAGAATGCAGTAGCATTTTAGTCTTAGCAGTATCACATTTGCTTTAAAAGTCACAAAATCAATATCAGAAAAAGTCACTTTTCTTTTATTTTCTTGCAGATGACTGACGCAAAGTTTGCGAGAATAATTTTGATGATATGTATTTGTTGTAACTCAAGCTTGCTTTCGCGTGGCTGCAGGATAAAGGAAAGAGCACTGAATATCTTTTTTATTTTTTTCATCTAAAATGCATAGCATTGTAGAAGACGAGAGATTAGTAAGGTGGAATATGAGAATTGATCAACTGAGACTCATGAACAGTAATGAAATCGAATAGTCACTTGAAAAGATGACATTTTTTCAAAATATATAGATCAGATTGTGTCACGTAGCTCTGCACAAATTCATGTGCACTTAGTTAATATGAATTGTGCACTGTGTATCAAAGGATCTGCACTTGGGATCTGGACTTTGTAGAAACATATATCACCTTTTCTTATCAACTGTAAATAATAGGAAGCGTTAGGAAGCTCGTAGAAGTAATATTAACTTAGCGTAGAATCCAGAGCGTGATGTAAGTGCATAAGATGATCGACCAAATACAAGTAGCTTCTCTTGCTTCTTAAGGGACGACGAAAAAAATCCAAGCACGCCAATTTCGTACGATCCTGTTTGTCATGTTTCTTTTGTTACTTTTAGTTTGAGCAATTCTTGAAAATTCTAATGAAAACCATTGATACTATTCCATCCAGTGAACTAGGAGACGTCAAGTGTTCCATTGATTGTCATTGCTACACAGTGCACTTCCATCGGTAGGAAAATGCACCAAGCTATTTTTTTCCGACTTACATGTTCAGGACGATATAGAAAATAAAGACTTAGCACCATATATGGCTCTTATCTGGTTATCCCTATTCTACCATATTTCATAAAATGCAACTCATTTTTCAGGAGATCCATATAATTTTCGTACAAAAAATACTTCTGTACTAAGATAGTAAAAATGCCTTGATAGGAGTGTCGTAAAAAGCTCTATTTTTGTCCATTTCGCATTCTGGAGATAGGAGTCTAAAGTCATGACATGTAACATGAAGTACATCAAAGAAACTCTACAAGGTGATGTGAGAACATATATATGTAGTTTCGATGCTTATTATTTGTCTTGTTGTTTCCATCCTACATTTTCAAGAAATACGGTTGAGCAATGTAACAGACACATCTCTTCTGTTTCCTCCTAAAATAACTCTCCACCCTTCACTTTTTCTTACCTTCCTCTACCACTTCTCCCTCGACTCATTTTTGCTTTCCGTTCTGCCCGTTTCTTGTAGAAATGTTCCCCAAATGCTAACTATTAGTATCATGATCTGATAATAAGCACAAGTCTAATGCTAGCTATGTGCTTGTGCTTTCAAAGATTTGATGTCATATTGAAGAGGCGAGGATCCGAAGTTCTAGACATCATGGGTTGCATTTGCTCCAAGGGCGCTCTTCAGAAGAACAACAAGGCTAAGCACGACGAGGAGGCGGTCTATGATGCAAAAGTGTCCGCAGAAGACGTGGTTTCGGTAGTGCTTGATCAGAAATCTGACAGTTACATGTCGGTCCATGTTGGGAAAAAGAAGCAAAAATCCGTCAGGCAACATAAAAATGGAGGTACTATGGATATGAGTTGCAGCGGAGAACAGCCTCGATTGACCAAGGTCATTAGTTTAAATCGCGGAAATAGGGATGAAAGTCAGGTTGTGGCAGGATGGCCGTCGTGGTTGGCCTCCGTTGCTGCGGAAGCTATTCAAGGTTGGGTGCCAAGAACTCCTGACACCTTTGAAAAAATAAATAAGGTTTGTATTTTGTTATAACTCATTTTCATATCATCAACTTTTTTTTGTTATTCCTGTCCTGCTTTTTTTCTTTCATTTTTCGCTTGATGTGATCCATGTGATTGAGTGCAGATTGGGCAAGGAACATATAGCACCGTGTACAAGGCAAAAGACCTTGAAACAGGAAAATTTGTTGCGATGAAAAAAGTAAGATTTGTGAATATGGATCCGGAGAGTGTGAGATTTATGGCTAGAGAAATTTGTATATTGCGTAAACTGGACCATCCGAATGTCATGAAGCTCGAATGCCTTGTTACGTCAAGGGCGTCCGGTAGCCTATACCTTGTCTTCGAATATATGGAACATGATCTTGCTGGACTTTTAGCAACTCCTGGAATCAAATTCTCCGAACCACAAGTAGATATCAATAATTTCCTCTGTAATGGAAATTTACTTAGATTTTTTTTTTGCTTCGTCCGGTGTGATGAATGAATATTTCTTATTTGGTATCATTACAGATAAAATGCTACATGCAGCAACTGCTTCACGGGCTCGAATATTGCCATAGTCAAGGAGTTCTGCATAGGGATATCAAGGGTTCAAATCTCCTAATCGACAACAATGGAGTACTAAAAATTGGTGATTTTGGTCTAGCCACATTTTTCAAGCCAGACCAACAACATCCTTTAACTAGCCGCGTCGTTACTCTATGGTACAGAGCTCCAGAACTCTTGCTTGGAGCCACGCAATACGGTGTGGCCGTGGATCTTTGGAGTACTGGTTGCATTCTTGGAGAACTATACGTTGGGAAACCTATTCTGCCCGGAAGAACTGAGGTACTTATATAGTTATATCAACAAGTAATTTCCACAAGGCGGACTTTATTAAGTGATAAATATCGAAACACTGCATTTTTATTCGGGGTTGTACTCTTAGGTGGAGCAAATGCATAAGATCCTAAAGCTTTGTGGCTCGCCATCGGAAGACTACTGGAAAAATCCAAAACTACCTCATGCGACTAGTTTTAAACCAAAACACACATATAGGCGTCACGTAGCGGATTTTTTCAAAACTTTACCTCCATCAGCAGTGGCACTTACTGACGTGCTCCTTTCCATGGATCCTAAAGATCGGGGCACAGCTTCGTCAGCTCTTCTTAGTGAGGTAGTTCGAGTATTCTGTTAACTTTTTTTTTCGTAGCAGTTTTTCCTGCCGAGGCATATGATCAGAATACTTTTTTCTTAGTAATTTGATTTATAACCTTCCAATTTCCTTGTTCAGTTTCTTAATACAGATCCTATGCCTTGTTCACCGTCAAGCTTGCCGAAATATCCTCCGAGCAAAGAATTTGATGCAAAGCTACGAGAAAGAGAAACAAGAAGGTAACAAAAAAAAGTGCTAACTACTGTCATTCTAAAGACTACCAACAGTAGCAAAGGTTTCATAATTTCTGCATTTTTTTTTTCAAAAACAGAAGGAAGGCTGAGAGTGTTGCAGGACGACAGCCCGAGTCTGCAAGAGTAGTTCCGCGAGAAACCAAAGCTTCTGTTAAGGTAAGATTTCAAGTACTTACTGAAAAGGCCTTCCTTTTGTTTTCTTATATTTCCAAGAATAATTCTAACCACCTCGAAAATCAGTGTACTTATCATATTATACAACTAATAATAGGGGAATGTGTGATTTCCAGTTTGTACAAAATTTTCACTATTCTTCGAGTTAAATACAGCAGTTCGGCCGTCTTTAATCTTGTACAAATTCTATTGTGATTTGTGAACAGGTTGGGTCCAGCTTGCAGCAACAAACAACAAGAGAAGCTACCTCAAATAGTTACTTGCCGCCAAGTTCATCAGTTCACCCCAATGCAGATTTGCAACGATCAAGACAAGCAATGCTTTCGTGCTCCTCGTTAAGGAAAGACAATGTGGAAACCGTGAAAGATTCAGGAACAGTAAGTAGCAAAAAGTATCATTGGCTAAATCCCTTTGTAGTCACAGTAATGAGATATTTCGTATGATTTTGTATTTCTGGGTTCTTGGCAGGGATATGCGCCTAAGAAGAGTCGCTTTCATTATTCAGGACCGTTAGTCCCTCGCGGTGGAAACATGGATGAGATGCTGAAAGAGCATGAAAGGCAGATACAAGAGGCAGTCCGTAAGGCGCGCCTTGATAAAACTAAAACTAATAGCAAAACTTATCAGGAGGGTGGCGGCAGGTGATTCTTGTGGTAACTTCCTAATGGTGATGTGCTCCCTGCTACGCAAATGAAGATCACTGACACAAACTGAACAAAACATGACGGGTTGAAGTGTGACAGGCATTTCATCAAGATCGATTTGGGTAGAAAAGAGGGCTCTGATCAGCGATGACAAAAGTAAGTAGCCTGAACATTCATATTTGGGGAGTTCATATGAACAGCTGCGTAAAAATGTATACAGCCCAGTTGTGTCATCAGTATGATTATATCTGATGTATTTATGTAAGCATTAAATAGTCACTTGTGTATCAAAAGTGGAAGTATAGATATCAAAACGCAGATTGATTTAGGCCCTGTTCTTTTGACATTAATTTAATTTCAGTTCAGTTCAGTAGCTAAACATTCACTATTTTTAAAATTATTTTAAAAG
>JAWWMW010099295.1:0-11070 GCA_035048345.1 Echeveria elegans
GCTTTAGAAATATTTCCTCTAGATAATGATACTTTCCCAAAATATATTTGGCAAATATAC
The DNA here is from genome assembly GCA_035048345.1 of Echeveria elegans. Taxonomy (NCBI): domain Eukaryota; kingdom Viridiplantae; phylum Streptophyta; class Magnoliopsida; order Saxifragales; family Crassulaceae; genus Echeveria; species Echeveria elegans. The sequence goes on from JAWWMW010099295.1 coordinate 61, forward strand.
AAATTCCATCGATAAATATATTAATATACCAGATATATTTTCATCTTTATCAATTTTCAATTGATAAAGATTCATATTTTTAAAATTGGTAGTGACGTGGCAGTCACGAAGGATTCAGATTCTGAGCGACTGCTCAGACTCAGACTCTAGGATATCTCAGGTCATACAAAATCAACTATTCGGAATCTCTCCCTTGATCCAAGATCATCTTGCGCAAAAACATTGTCACACATGAGCACTAAGTTTCACGGTGCTCTAAAAAGTTATTGAGTTATTATTACCTTTGGAAATAGCAAACCTGGTCCAGTAGGACAACTAATCATCAGCACCTGAACTATCATTTCCGAATTTGTATCATTACTGTCATCACAAGGTCTGTACTTGAAAGCAATGCATCTGCGCAAGCGTATAAAGTAACTATGCGTAGGAATTTTGAACACTGTACTTGAACGGTATCTATCCCAGAGTAAAAAGAAACAATACATAAGAGATTAAGCCTAATCACATTGATTAGTTGAAGTCGGTTGAAACGATCTATAGTACCCATCAGTATTACGAAACATAAAAAGGTCAAACGAAATGGAAAGCAGCAACAACCACCATGGCAAGCATTACACCTAAAAATTAAGAATGGTAATATGATTAAGGTCTCTGACAAAATTAAAGTTCAAAACATGTAGCTTGAAAAAAAAAAAAAAAAAAAACCCTACCCTACTACAAGACGGCAACCATCCTCATACTGCTGTTGATGGTCAGCTAGGAGTAGCAAAATGGATGGATTAATTGAATTATGAATAAATTTTAAATAAATTATGAATTAAACCATTTAGACCATTTAATGGAAATGGATTAAATAAATTTATTCCAACGGATTAAACGCTTTAGCTTAAAATGCTCTAAATGGTTTCTTACACCCATTTACTCCAACGAATTTCATTAATTTATTTACACATCATTTACCTATAAAGAAATTTTAATATATTATTTTACCACCGCTACTACACCCATTTATCTAAATATATTATTTTGCCACCACTACTACCTACCAAATGTGACACGTAAAACTCCCAATCCAGATATTATTCACCGCCACCTGCCGTACAACTGAATGCAGATAATTCCGAAATCCGAAGAAAAAAAAATTTAATAATAAAAAAAAATGATTTGAGTTCTGCGCGGAGGAGATTTCGAATGAAGTTGACAAAATGATTGTGTGGAATCAAATTTGGCTTTGTTTAAGGGTTGAGATAGAAATTGGGAAGAAAGACAGAAAAATTGGAAAGAGAAAAAAAAAACTATTTCCGATTTGGCAAAACATTTCAAACGATCTCAAATTCGTTACTCGTTTTTTAAGGTCTTACGATCTTGCAAAATAAAATAACGCTTGCATGTGCTCTTAGATAATCTACCTTGACGTTTAGTCATTTTGTTTAATAAAATTGTTCAAGTAAAAAATTTAGATTAGGACCCCCATTTCTTCCTCCCAAAACTATCTGAAGAAAAGAGTCCCCCAAGCTATACTAGAAAAGAGAATTTCAAAACGAGTCCCAATTTGGAATGTCAGCCTTTGCTTCGTTCAACATTTTCACCAGGGTCACCTGTGAAAAATAAGATTCATATCAACCGGAATTAAGGCATAAGAGAACATTACAAAGGACTAAAAGGAATTGGAAGTGACGGCTTAATTCTGTAATGAGATACTACCGATACCGTGAAATATCTAGCATGCTAAATAAAATGGAAAAAAAAAAAACAATTAGGAGTCTGGATTTTTAACCCTGTCGAAAAAAATAAAAAATATGAAGAGATATATGTCCTTGTGAAGTAGCAGGTGCCATGAACACATACCACACTTTCAGGAACACCTGGAGGAGGCAAAGTGAGGTTTCCTGGAAATGGTCTTCTTATGTATGATCTTTTATCGAATTGCCACTCCCCAATTTTACCATACGTCAGTTCGCCCTGAACATTACAAAATGCTTCATGTCAAAACCGTACAACGATATCTGATGAGCATGAGAGAAGGTCATGCTAATAACAATGACACCAAGTGGGTAGCTGATATGATTGGAATTACCATTAGATTGTAGTCGCATTTGTATGTGTAATGAAGGATATACTTGTCTGTTGTATGAAAATCCCACGGAGGCTGAACATTAAAGAATCCAGCTCATCATTAGACAAGACAAACAATTTCCAGCATATGCTATTATGACTCATTGTAGACGCCTAATTCCAACCTGTAGCATGAAGTCTTCTCGAAGAATGTGTTTCACCTTATGTAAAGCTGATGCTACAGCATATGCATACCTACCTTAAACGAAACCAAATATGATATGTTACTAAGCACAGGTTATTGGGAATTTTGCTCTGAATATTATGTACTATTTAAATCCGCTCACATTTCCAGCACCCATCCAAATTTCTTGTCTGTCTCCGGATCATCCTTCATCCTTATGGATATATTCATCCAGGTAGGGGATATCTTATCCAGAATGGTCTGCATCGAAAAGCATTACCTTCATTCAAAATGCTTCAAAAATAAACAAATAACAATAATATGGCAAGGAAATAGAGAAGTAATGATACAACTGGAGCGTGTACCTTCTTGATAATTACTGGAGAATTACCAACGGGATCGATGTTTGTCACAGGACCATATTCCTCTGGATAAAACTTCCGAATAATTTTTTCATTGTCAGAAGGCTTTATGTAGAAAAATGGATATGCAGCTGGATATTCCCCGTTAACCAAATTTGGTAAAGGTTTTAGAAATATGTGATCAGGTTCCGCCATCAAAACATACCTACAGAAGCATAACAATTTAAGAATAAAAAGATGCAACAGTATGGACTTAAAATTGTTGAAGAGAAACCATATGTAAGAACTCACTCTTCTTGGATTTTCGCTTTCTCCAACCATTGCACAAATGCCCAAGGTCTATTTAAGACAATATAGCCCTGTAAAAGAAGTAGTTCATCAATATTACATTTCCAATCAACAACTTCATCACACTGACGCTGCCTCCAACATCAATATTATATGTCCGTCAGAATGAGAGATGTACAACAAGTATAAATAAAGGGAACTCACCCGATCTTGGCCTGGAGGAAGAGGATCAACAACAAACGTAGGAATCTCATCCATAAACTGGTCAGGTTTCCCCGAATGCAAAACCCTAGTGAAGCCACCCATTTCCGATCCAGTCAGATCTTTCATTTTCTTATACCAGTAATACATGATTCGGGACTGCCACTGGCTATATGTTTCACTAGTTGCCGTGAGAGCAATATGGAACGGTCGCCTGGTTTTCATTGTGTTCTTTAGATTTTCTGGCATCTCAACAACAGGGTCGATTAACGACATCTTCCTCGAATAATCAACTGTGGGCCCCTTGACCGTCTTATTGTGTATCAGTAATGTCAATAAATTACATGTAGCAACGAAGAACACTAGAGCCAAGATGACTGAATACACGGTCCCTCGTCCCATGCCTCTTCTTCCTGAATACACTATGCCTGGTTGAAGAATATGCAATTCGTCCACTCCCAATTAAAAATCAATTATACATCATTCACTGCTCAATGCCACTGAGTTGAGATTCCACCAGCTTCAAACTGTGATCTGCAGTTCCGGAATTACTAAAAAAAAATCAACAAATTTAACTCTGATTTATAATTTAGAAAATATAGTACACCATTATACAGTCTTTCTGCGGGACTAGCGCCTAGCACAATTTACGTGCTTGCTAAATATCAAACAGCACACAATGACACATCAGAGCATGTATGAAACTCGTCCAAGGGTATTGCAGGAATTATAAAATAAGACGAGGACGCACGTATCAAAATGTCGCAATAGGGCAAGAGAATACGATGAGTCGATCAATGGAAATGAAGAGGAAAGAAATAAGATTATTACCTACAGGCCAAGTTAATATCAGATTTAAGTGACGATCGCTGAGGAGAAGAAGGCGAGAACGAAGAAGACGACGGCGGCTCCCCTCCTTGATCGGCTGTCGGATTTTTGTTATTGTTTATTGTCGGTTTATTATCTTTATCTATATCTACAAGTGTCAAATCCGTGCTACTAATAGAATTTTATTTATATTTTAATTCAATTTTAATAAAAATTTATAATTTTATTCTTATAATTGAAATTTTTGAATATTATATATTTTTGAATTATTTAAATATAGTTTCATTATATTATTTTTAAATTTGTGACAACCCATCATCCGAATGAGAATATATACGTAAAAAAATTGATCAAATACTCGGACCAATACAGTCAAATATACGGTCACATACATTTAAATAGGAACAAATACGTGTGTATGGCGTGTGGTGTAAATAAAAGTATGAGAAGGTATTTTTGTCAAATGAAGTTTTGTTTTGTTTTGTATTTATCCTTATTTTGTTTTATTATCCTGTAGCGACGAAAATCAGGGTTTAGCGACGAATTTTTTCATGAGTGTTTGTGTGTTGAAGATTGTATTATATTATTATAGTAGATATATATATAATATAATATCTAACTGGATGAACCACACATTTAGCGACGAAATGTAACTAGATTCCCTAATTTAGTAACGAAACCTAACTAAATCTCTATCAACTAACTAAATAATAAAATAATTTAAAATTTAAAAATTTAAAATTTAAAATTAAAAAATTAAAAAAAATTATATTTAACAGAGAAACAATTCCCGTCGGGACGACGGGATCACTAGTATCTTATATATGCACAGTGGGAGAGGGGGAGATTTTTCCACGGTTGTTGACTTCCTGCATGAAGGGAAGGATAAGCGCATATGGTTGCAGTTGCAGAGAGTCCCGATCTAGAGTTTTGGGTCTCAAAAGATCCCTTCTGTGGCTGTACATGCTCCATATTCTGGGATTTGTAAGATGTGTGTGAAAGCTGAAAACCACACCTGAGCTGATCGGGTGAGAGTGACAATTTGGTAGGGTTAATCAACCGCGTGGCTATTTTTTCCGAGCGTTTTCCTCCATCTGATCACATATGATTCAAGTTCAACATATTCAAACGTTGTAAACAAAAAGGGTAAAAGTAGCCTTCAAATTAATTATTCTAGTTCCTTAATCGAGGAAAAATTTGATTTTCATACAATCAAGAAGACCATAGCACTATAACCTAAGATGAATGAAATTACCTATGCACAACACTCCTTTGTTATTCGTTGGCAAGAAATATAACAATTAACCGAGATTAGTTCACATAAGAATTCAAATTAACATGACAATATAAGAACTCTTATGTGTTCATAATAATTACATCTTCTAAGTTCATTTACTAAATTAAAATGACATCGTACATGAAAGTTATGCCCATTGAAGATCCGTTCTGCTTCTCAAATCCGAAACTCTCTGTTTTCATCATAATTTCATTCTTTTAGTTTGGTTTCTTCCTAACTCCTTAAATGCACAAGAAATACAAAATTATACCATCACAACATCAAATTGTTGTAATACATTTAAAGAGATGTTGTTTAAGATAATTAAGGACGGATAAATACGACTTATTAGTCATGCCAAATGTTTGACACTGTGATGGAAGGAAGATGTAGATATCCAAAATAAGCAGTTCATACGTTCCTTATTGATGCCCCGGTTGATGTAAGTTTGCATATTTGTATTACATTAGATTATGGCAATCCAATCAATCATGTTGAGGATAGGGGCGGAGCCTTTACGTTAAAGTTTTGATGACGAGAAACGGAAATTTGGGAACAAACATAATAAAGAGAAACTGCATAGTGTAATTATGAATGTTACAAGTGTCAAATCTGTCGATCCGCGGGATGCTGCGGCAACATATATTTTTGGTAGTGACAATTACTTCAAGCAGTACAAAGTAATTATCAATTTCACACATCTGTCAAAGAAAATGAATTGAGCACAAACACAACACAACGACATACCTGACAGATCAACTCGAATACATTTCCCAAAAAAAATGAGCATTACAAAAAACGGCTCAAAATAAAGTTACAACCATTTAGAACATGAAAACAGCCACACTACATTACAACAGAACAACATTAAGTATAAATGAAGTCACTTCCACAGACTTCGACTTCTAAGAAAATGAAGCATTCTTGATAGACTTCCCTGACAATTAAACAACGACAATCGCCGTCAGTAAGTATACATGCACATATAAGAAAAGTTTAAAATAAGCGAATAAGTTAAGAACCTGCACATAATGCGAGCACATCAACAGAAAAGCAGTGCACTGATACAGCAGGACATTAAAACAAGCTGAGCAACACAACTCAAAACGTTTGAAGTTGAAATAGAGCACCAACAAATCTACAACAATGCAAAACACGTCAATGTGAGCACAACAACACAAAAAAGTGTGAGCAACGCAGAGCATAACCAAAGCAACACTTTAGCACGACAACAAAAAATTTGAGATGTGCAAATTCAGAGCGAGTGCAGTATTTCCAAACCGCATTAAAAAAGAAACATTGTTGCCAACAAAGCAAACCAAGTTAAGCAGGCCACAATTTCCAGCACAACTTTCAACACAACGCTACAGTACGATAACAAATTTTATCAAAGTTACAACACAGCATCGCATAACATTTTAACAACAACAGTTCAAACAACAAAACGTCAAGCTAGTGTCTAAAGCAGTTCAGAAAAAGTTTAAAGCATCAAAGAACAGCAAAACAACAGCACGTAAGCATAACTTTGCATCATTTCAAATTGCAGAAAATGAGCAAAATTTGTTAGTGAACCCATACTGAAGGGCCGACCTCACCAACTAATTACGCAGCAAAGCTAGCCCTCTCCTCAGGCGTTCCGTCATCATTCGGTCAAAACACATTGCCTAGGAAGTCTGCAAGTCAAAGCAAAGTCAGTATTTATAAACGACCAGGCAATTAATGGTGAGGTATGAAACTTTTATATACAACATTTGCAAACGTATAAATTTCTTTTTAAAAAGGAAGAAAGTAGATTATCAAAAGTAATTCAAACTTATATTGTTTAGATGCATCGACACCCACACCCATACCAACAACACTCAATGCTTCAAGATTATCAAATCTCTACATAAGCTATTAATTCACAATCTGAAACCTCATATGTATTCCCAGTTCTTAAGCAGGAAAGACTATGCCTTTGCATCAAACACTAAGTTCAACTTCAGTCCCTTGATTGCAGTGAATATCAGTGATATTTCAACAAAACTAAAAAATTAATCTCGAACTCTCGGAACTTCCAAATTCCTAAATGCCAGGATTTAATTTAGGGTTTAACTTCTTCCAAAGGCACTTGGCAAAGCAGTTGGACGTAGTCAGTCTCAAAGCCACATATTCACTCACAAAAAATTGAAGAAATTCAAAATTTTTAACATTCTCATCTTAATTTACACATCAAAAATCGAAATGCACATTCTATCAAAATCAACAACCTGAACAAAAGCAACAAAGAGCGGAGACGGAAACTGGCTGTCCTTGGATGGATCGATCTTATGGTGACCGAAATCACTCGATCGATGATGGCTTCCTTGCTTAGATGATCGTCGTGCGACGAAATCGATCAAATCGCGTTACAAAAGATATGTGCACCGTCCTGATTCGTCCTCGCCGCTGCTAGGGTTTGGACCGGGACTCTCAGTTGCCTAAGCATCGCCACCTTCATCGTCCACATCGCCATCTCCCTCCCGCATTGAAAATTCAACTGGAACAACCGCCGAAATGAAGGGCGGATTGATGGGATTGCTGGCCATCGCGACTGACGGGACGGCTGGATTGTGCGCCGGATTGCTGACTTGCGGAATGAGGGGTGAAGGGAATGGGCTGCGGAAAGGGAGAGAGTGAGTATTGGAGGAGTAGGTCGGAGGAGAGAGAGCGAGAGCGAGGAGGAGACCGACTCGCGTGATCGAGGGAGCGGTGTTCGCGGGAGGAGAGAGAGAGCGAGTGAGAGAGGAAGGGAGAGAGGAAGGGTTTGGCCGCGTTTGCAGGGTGGATGCTTCGGGCGGATCGGGTAGGCGGCACGTGCGGGTAGGGGCCGTATAGTGACGAATTTTGGGTTTCAGCGACGAAAAATGTCCTAGCTAATTGTGTGTTGAGGATGATATTCTATTATTAGAGTAGATTTAATAAAAAGTTGTTAAATGGTGTTATCGAATTTAGTGGTTATCCATTTACCTCCGTTAACTAAACAGAATACAATTACAGGTCTACAATTACAAGAGCACATCCACTAAACAGCACTTTTCATGCAGCTCGTAGGAGAAATAAATGATATTCCGAAATGTTAAACCCTTAACACTGAGATTGCAAAACAGGTACTTGGCGTCATTTTTTCGCAGGTACCAATCAAATAATTGAAAACAATTCACTCTCATATATATAAGCAAAACACAATGGGCCTTGTCCGAGGCATGACGGGTGAGCCTTAATGGGCCTTGACTTTAACAACACGCAAACGTCACAATGCAATTTCTCGACTCGTCTTCGTCTTCCGCTTAAACCTCAAACAAGCCGCCTTTAGAATCCTCTGTACGCAAACCCTACATAAACCTTAACAACACACTTCTTCTTCTCCATACCAAAACAACCTCACCATGTCGTTACTTTAATTCATCCCTCCTGCATTTATTTACAAAAATCAGGGACCTTTTTCCCTATTTTCAATCCAAAATTCGACCAATTCCCCAATTTATTTATCAAAAGGGGTTGTGTTTTTAGGGTTTTGGAAATTTGAGTTGAAATGACGAAAGCCGGTGCTGTTGCGGGGCTGATTTCTGCCCTGGCGACGGCGTCGTTGTCGCAAAATGTTGTTTATGCTGATGGACCCTTTAATTTCTCGCCGTTTGCGTCTTCTGCTGGTGCTGCGAAGCATCCTTCGCCGTCGGATAATGTTCCGCAAACTGCTCATGCTGCTGTGACGGATGAGAGTCGAGGAGGCGGTGGTGGTGAGCGGAAGAGTGTGAAGAATGATAAGCCGATGACGAGTTCTGCTGGATTTGATCATGTTGCATTGGAGCGTGGAGCTGCAGCATTGGATAAGATTAGCAAGTCGCCGAATGCTACAGAGGTCCGTGCAGTGTGCTGTTTTTTTTCTTTCTTATTTTGTTGAATGATGCTTTTTTGATTGGTTGGTGTAGGATTACTGATTTGCTTGAAGTTGTGATTGTTAGATATTTGAGATTTTGAAGAAGCAGGAGGAGACCAAGCATATCGAGAATGCTCTGAAGGCGGCAGAGTGCAAAGCCATGGAAGCTCAACACGAACTTGTAAGCTCCACTGATTTAGGAAAAAAAACTGTACTTTGCTATCTTTACTTTGTATGGCATGAACTGAGTGACCCAAAGAGTTTAATAAGATACTTCAGCTATGCCTTGTTATAGGATGTAATGCACAGAGCGTCTTAATTGTAACTGAATTAATTAGATAGGTAGGACGAGAGAATCAGTACGATTTATTTCCTAAATCTTGCGCTTTTATTAATATATGGTACAGGAGAGGGAAAGGGCTCTTTCTGAAGCTCGTGAAAGGCATGCTCAGAAACAGGCGGAAATAAAAAAGCAGATGCTGCAGTACAGCGATGACTTAGCGAGAAGTCAACAACGTGTATGTTAAAATACTTGTTTTGTGTCATTTGTGAGAAATGCTTCATTTTTTTTTATTATTTACAAATGAATAGTACAATTAGTGAATTGGATGTTAAGCTTGAAATAATTTCTTGCAGTTTGAGAATGAGCTCATGCGAAATAGAAACAGAGAGCTTGTTGAATTGCAAGAGCAATCTGAGGCTAAACTTGAGCAGATAAAAAGAGATACAGAGGAAGCTCTTGAAAGGGCACGGCAAAAAACTGAAGAAGAAAAAGCCAAGATGGAACAAGAAACATATAGAATAAAAGCTAAAGCGGATGCTGAAGCAAAAGCTCTTGAAAAGAAAGAGACAGAGGACATAAGACGGCAAGAGCGTTTAACTACAGCCAACGCAGAAAGAGAGAAGTGGATTGCTGCTATAAATACCACATTTGATCATATTGGAGGTATGAGCCAGCCCACTTGATGTGTGGTTGCTATCCAAAGGATCAGATGCTTCTGATGAAATATATAGCTGTATAATGCAGTGATAGCTCAAGCAGTGTCAATAAAATATTAAAAATAACTTTACAATACAGAATCAATTTGGTTGAACAATCTACCAGTAGAAACCTCACACGACACTAGTTATGATTTTACGTATTATGTATTTAGTAACATTTGAATTTGAGAATGATGGAATTTTGTCTATATGTTTTCATCTTCAGCTGGTTTGAAGGCTATATTAACTGACCGGAATAAGCTCATTGTTGTTGTTGGAGGGACAACAGCTCTTGCTGCTGGAGTGTACACATCTAGGTATGACATATCACTAAGTACACCTTAGCAATTGTTAATAACCTAGAGAACATGTTGTCATCAAGTAGTCTCATTTTACAATATTTGTTTTGGAGTTTATATTTTGATCTTTCTAAATGTTTTCATTTGTAAGTTGCGAAAAATCGCCTTGTTGTGCATTTCTCTGTTCTCTGTGTGTCATCAGTACATAAGTATAACGTGCAAATGTTTTTGAAGTCCTACCTCATCCTCAATTCAGTCAGAGTTTTCAGAATGCCCGGTCCAGTTATGTTTGAATAGTTGCCTTACAATTACTTTTTTTAAATTGCTCTGCTCCTGCCTTCTTTCTTGTTCTCTTGTGATCATGTCTAATTATTTGGGTTTTTTTATTATTATAAATAATATATTGCAACTCTTGTCACCGTTGCAAAATGCAGGGAAGGTGCCAAAGTGATATGGAGATATGTAGATAGGATGCTTGGGCAACCGTCTTTAATCAGAGAATCATCCAGGGGGAAATACCCATGGTCTGGCTTTTTCAAACGTGGCTTGAGCACACTTTCACGTGATGCTGCCAAGGGGAATGGATCACAAAATGGATTTGGTGATGTGATTTTACACCCATCTCTTCAGAAAAGAAT
>JAWWMW010099315.1:0-11070 GCA_035048345.1 Echeveria elegans
GTTTTTAAATTTTATTTAATGAGTTAGATTGTAATTAATGGTAAAGAGATGGGTGAAATTGTGAAGAGAGGGTAGTTTAGTCTTTTTTTTGTTTAATGAAGGACAGAAAGATAATTTCAAACTCGATTTTACATTCTTCTCCCTATTCTTTTATAAGAATAGATATATAATGAACACAAAGTCAGTTATGCTCATTGTCTATGAAGAACATACGCTATTTTGTGTTCATTAATTTTATAAATGAACACAAAAGATATAATTATTTATGAACACTCGAGTTCCCATGTTAAGAAGAGTTCTTATCTGATCCAAAAATCACTACCTAGAAAATGATATAATGAGTCAATTTAGTTGATTATTATGAAATTAACCATTGAGAAAGCTGATAAACATATCCTAATTCCTACTCAAACAAACGTTAAAAGATGATTGGGGATTATTCGACCCTAGGTATATCAAGGTGAAGTTGTTAAGATGTAAATTAAATCATGAAGTAAATCTATAATTCAGCAAAAAAATCTATATGTATAAAAAAATATCACTATCAACCATTTACCAACCACTTACTTTCTCTCACTAATTCTCTTATTTTCCTCACTGAAGACCCCATTGCAATAAGACATGACAAAATGCTCATCCCCACCCTCCTTATTTACACTACATGTCATCCATCACTATTCATCCGTATTTGACTGTATTTGATTAACTTATCATATTTGACTGTATTGATCGTATTTGATCAGGTAGATTCCAAAAAAAAAATTAATTAAGAATTTTTAAAAAATTATAAAATTAAGAATTGAAATTTTGAAAATTAAAAATGGAGCGAAAAACGTTATAAGACTTTATTAAATTGAATGAAGACACCAAAAAAATTTCATCGGGACGATGGGAGTGCAACTCGTTTATAGTATGTTTGCGGAGACAACATTGAAATTGTAGAATCTTATCATCGTAGTATCCGATAATGAATATACAATGAATTATCAGTATTTACAAAATAACCAAAGGACTAGCACTATGTAGTTATGAAGCAATAAAGTAAGGCAAAATTTCTGCGAACCACGGGTATAAGAGATCTAATTTTAGGAACTATCCGTATAAATGTTATTCCTTGGAAACCACTCTCCTGTTTACGATTTTCTTTCGAAATCTACCCATTCGCCTGTTCCGTCGTGACGTTAAACGCGAGTGACTGTGTGTGATATGCGCATTTTTTATTTTTCTAAACTACCCTTTAAAAGGTCTATTGAAAAAACATGTCGATTGACGGAACAAGCCAATGAAGAGCTTTCGGAACAAAAATTGCAAACGGTGAGGTGGTTCTACGAAATCTATATATATAAAAGAATTCAATTCATCACCATACATATAGCGACGGAAATTTTCGTCGCTAAAACTATTAATTTCGTTACTAAATGTTTTTTGTCACACAGAAGGGAATGGAACCCGACAACTCTATCTATATTAAGACAAAAATGATCTTTTGTCACACAGAAGGCGTTGGCAGATGGTTTTTTGCTGCGCAATGACTAAATGTTCACTTTAATTTCATTTGTAATTGTAACCTCGAGTTATAAGAAAAAATAATAATAATAATATGTTTTTGAAGCAAAATCTTTGACTATCACATTTTGCTTAGTATGTAAAGAGTTCGGTTCCAATGAGAATTCAACATAACATGCGAATATGGGAATTCCATTGTTCATAAATAATTACATCTTGTGTTCATTTATCAAACTATATATAATGAACACAAAGTCAGTTATGCTCATTGTCTATTAAGAACATACACTATTTTGTGTTCATTAATTTTATAAATGAACACAAAAGATATAATTATTTATGAACATTCGAGTTCCCACGTTAAGAAGAGTTCTCATCTAATCCAAAAATCACTACGCAGAAAATGATATAATGAGTCAATTTAGTTGATTATTATGAAATAACCATTGAGAAAGCTGATAAGCATATCCTAATTCCTACTCAAGCAAACGCTAAAAGATGATTGGGGATTATTGCGACCCTAGGTATATCAAGGTGAAGTTGTTAAGCTGTAAATTAAATCATGAAGTAAATCTATAATTCAGCAAAACAATCTATATATAAAAAAATCGATATCAACCATTTACCAACCACTCACTTTCCCTAACTAATTTCCTTATTTTCCTCACTGAAGACCCCATTGCAATAAGACTATATGTCCATCCCCACCCTCCTTCTTTACACTATATGTCATCCATCTCTATTCATCCGTATTTGACTGTATTTGACCAACTGATCATATTTGATTGTATTTGACTGTATTGACCGTATTTGATCAGGTAGATTCCAAAAAAAAAAAATTAAATTTAAGAATTTTAAAAAAATTATAAAATTAAGAATTGAAATTTTGAAAATTAAAAATGGAGCGAAAAACATTATAAGACTTAATTAAATTGAATGAAGATACCGAAAAATTCTCATCGGGACGACGGGAGTACAACTCGTTTATAGTATGTTTGCGGAGACAACATTGAAATTATAGAATCTTATCATCGTAGTATCCATAATGAATATACAATGAATTATCGGTATTTACAAAATAACCAATTGACTAGCACTATGTAGTAACGAAGCAATAAAGTAAGGCAAAATTTCTGCGAACCACGGGTATAAGAGATCTAATTTTAGGAACTATCCGTATAAATGTTATTCCTTGGAAACCACTCTCCTGTTTACGATTTTCTTTCGAAATCTACCCATTCGCCTGTTCCGTCGTGACGTTAAACGCGAGTGACTGTGTGTGATATGCGCATTTTTTATTTTTCTAAACTACCCTTTAAAAGGTCTATTGAAAAAACATGTCGATTGAAAAAACACTTAACGGAACAAGCGAATGAAGAGCTTTCGGAACAAAATTGCAAACTGAGAGGTGATTCCACGAAATAGGCCATAAAAAAAGGGGGGGAAAAAGCATTATTAGTTACAAGCGTCACTTGGAAATGTTGACTTCTGTACCCATCAGTCAGATTTTAGGCCGAGCTTTTTGTGCGTTGTAGATGTTGGTATTGAAACCCAAGTTTGGACAGATGAATGCTTGCATCTTGTGCCTCTGCCGTGCTCAAAAGTTGAGGGTGATTTTTGGGGCTGATGCCTGATGGTGGCCGGAGATGAGCCTGTTGTTGGCTTGGCTGCAAACAAATGTTATGACTGTGTTGTTTTTTCTGGTCCATGGACTTTCGTTGGTAATTATGGTTAGGGCTGAGTTTGTTGTGTGATGATGATACGCTGCGTTTCGGGAAAACGCAACAAATTTTTATACAACAAGGCAGACGCGTTTCGTAGTGATACAGACTGCGTTTTTCCTCCCACGACGTCGTTAGTGTATTTATTTTTCAATTATATTAGCCGCAATTCGTCTTCACCTGGAATGGAATCCCTATTTCAGAGTCGGACGATCCCCTAGCGTTCATTCTCCGGCGTTCGATTCTTCTATGATTCAAGCAGCGATTTAAGGTGTTTTATTTTCACTCATAGGTTCGTTATATTGCTTGTTCGATTTGGACTGATTCTCTTGTTCTTGGTTGATTCATTCTTTTCTGACTAATATATCATGTTTAAAGACTTGTTTTGATTGCTGATTTAAGAAGTTTTCAGTTTTGTTTACTTTGATACTCGCGGAAAAACGAACTCAAAAGAAAATTTAAAGAAAAATGATTTTCTTATATGAAAGTTGAAGTGAAAATTTCGTACTGATTTGTTTGTTTTTAGCATATTTTTCATTACAACCAAATACACATATTCGTTTTCACTCAAAAATTTTCTTTAAATTTTATTTTCCTCTACTTTTTCCCTGCATCCTAAGGGTGCGTGAATGTTTGGTTATTAGTTTGCCTAGACTGGTTTCCTGATTCCTGCTTGTAGTACATGTTACATTAAGTTTAGAAGTACAAGTAACATCATATAAATGAATTTAAACATTATGTACACAAGTAGAGTAAGTATTCAACAAAGAGTCCAACGTAACAATATGTCACCCTCCCAGTGTACTCCCATCAGACTATATTCCGCCGACAAAATATGGAAAACAGCAGGGAGAACTGATGCAGCACAATGAGTTTATAACCCTTATATTATAGCATATATCCTAAGAACTTCCCTAATACCTCGAATGCATTTATTATTTGACGTATATTGTCAATAATTAGCAATTCCTTCATTCGCCATTTATCTATCATTTTTAATTGTCGGTATATTTTTTAATACTAACAAAGCATCAAGTAGTACCAAGCATCACCTCCCATTCCCGCTCGATTCAAACATGAAAATTAATTTCTAACAAAGGCTAATAGCGTTTCAGTGATTAACTACTTGTGTAAAATTCTTTCACTTATGTTTTGTGTTTGTTTTTCTTTGTGTATTTGGTTGTCTTTTTTCTACAGATGAATACATAACTCTAATCCCATATTCCTTTGTTCTTGCATTCAAATATGTTTTATTTCGTTTCTACTATGTATCTGACATTGTTTCTTTTCTTTGCAGACCGATACATTAATGTCGCGATACGAAGAATGTTTTGATCCTGAAACTAGACTCGGTAATGTACTACTATCACTAAGTATCTCCGTATGACAAAAGTATTATGTTTGAAGTTTTGTTATCTTTGATCTATTTGTGATTCTGAATTTCTGATGTTTTATTAAGTCCTAATGTATTTTATTAGTTTTTGTGTATTTATTTTGTTCCTTGACAAAGTTACAGGGAGTGGCGGCTTCGGAGTTGTTTATCGAGCCCGACACAAGCTAGTTGGGCATCAATATGCTGTCAAAATGATGAGAGTAAAAGGAGAAAATGCTTGCTCACGTAAGATGGTTGTTAGGTATGACATTATTATATTTATGTAGAATATGATTGATGTGGTATTGGAGTACTTTACTGGGTTTTGACTTTGAGGTTTTTGTACCCTGTCGAGGATTTTAAATTCTTAAACAACAACAAGTTTCAGGTGTTTAGGAATGAAGTTGACAGTGTTGTTTCTTTAATGGTTTTGTTTTCTGTGTTGGTAAAATATGTCAGTACTAATACATTTCTTTTATATTTGCCTAGAGAAATAAGAACAATGGCCAGGTTGAACCATCCTTATATTGTCAGATATCATCAGGTTCCATTACTTCAATCAATGTATTTTTCTTGTATATGTTTTCTCTTTTCTCATATAGTCATATTTCGTTGCATGCAGGCATGGATCGATTCAGGTTTGACTGAAATCTGCAAATTTGGTGATGAAGAGGACGATAAAGTCTTAGATGACAGAGATGCATTTTATTGCATTCAGATGGAATATTGTCATCGGTAATGAAATGTAACTAGCATGATTTTAGTAACAAGGTTTGAGTTAATTTTAAATTTCACTGTAATGTTTATTCACTTGATTAGTCATGTTTTAGTACCCTGAAAGATGTTTTAAAAACCGATGAGTATGCATATGAAGAGGAGAATTCTATGAAATATTTCCGGCAGCTTGTGAAGGCAGTAGCTTATCTCCATGAACGAGGAGTCGTTCACAGGGACTTAAATCCAGGGAATATATTCATCAACTCGAATAACGACATCAGACTCGGAGACTTTGGATCAGGTAAATATACTCGAATATTAAACTTGTTAACCATATTCTGTTTTTTCTTCAAAAACATAGTTTTAACTTTAGTTGCATTGCAGCAACTTCATTTTCAATGGAAGAATTGGATGACAATGATGTTGAGAAATTCAATGAAAATGGTATTTCCTACTACAAAGCGCCTGAAATCAAGCAGAAACAGCGCACTGATGAAAAGGTTGATATATATAGCTTAGGGATTATTTGGTTCGAGTTGTGCTTCCCCATGAAGTTGGATTCTGAAAAGGATCGTACCCTCCGCAGACTGAAAGTAGGGAAATTAGACGAGTGGCTCGATGGATTGACAACAAAGTCATCTCTAGTGCGGGTGATGATAGCGCCAGATCCTTTGGAAAGGCCCCCTGCAAAGGAGATACTGAAGCTTCTTGACTGAGAAATGAGACCACATTTTAATGCTTGACTTCCGAAGTTTTAGTCTGTGGTATTGTTGGCCTCTTCGACCTTTGAACCTGAACTGTTTTACTTTCTGACTGGTCAGTGGATCCATCAGAGTGACAAACTGCAGAAACTTTCATGTATGTCTCAAATCTGATTTTCACATTTTAAAACACCAGGAAATTACGTGAGACATACAGTTATTCACATTTGCTCACAACTACTTCAGTGAGACATACGGTGATACAACTACGAGTCATACTGCGAAATATCTAAACCAAAGAGTAACTTCACACGCACACCATTAAAAAATTTCCGTTATATTTGTTTACACCCAGCCCACTTTCCGGCCTAATTCCAGCATCTTTCGAAGTTAATTAATTAAAAAGAAACTAAAATAATACAAATCACACAACGTTGTTAAAAATTCCAAAACAAATTCCTCTTTTTTGGTACAAAAATTCAAATACTTAAAAACTCACATAATTTAATAATAAACACCAAAAAACACAATTTTTAATAATAAACAAATATTTCTAGAATTTTACAAAAAAATATTGTAAATACATACAAGACAATCTGTAAATTTAGTTTTAAAAGTATAAACAAATACACCTAATTTGCATGTAAAATCTTATCAACAACCAATATCATTGCAAAGACGTTTAAAGGTCGAAAAGTATTTTAATCTTGAATTTACACTTATTTTTTTTACAATTTACAATTTTTCTTTTTTATAAATTTTTTATAAATTTTTGCAATTTTTACTTAACAATTGTGTTTTTGTGTGTTTATTTCTGAATTTTATGATTGTTTAATCTTTTATCTTTATTTGTATTTAAAAAATCAACATAATTTTATGTTTTTCTTTGAATTTTTAACAAATATTTGTGATTTTTATGATATTTTTAAAATAATTAAATCATAAAAATGCCGAAATTTTGTTAGAAAATGGTCTGGGTGTGACATTAAGAATGGAAAACTGAAAAGAGCGTGACTTTACAAAATAAAAATTACTAGCTATCTTTGCATAGTAAAACCTGTGCGTTCTCGACGTCAACATGATAAATATTTACTAAAAAAAATGTAATAGCATATAGTTAAATAACAACTTGTAATGTTAGAAAATGACATTTAGTCAAAACAACTCATATTCAATCTCCATGAACATTGAAGTTGAAGGTGTATGGTGATGTTTTTTTTATTATAGTTTCACAAAAAAAATGGGAATCAAAGTATATACAATGATATACAACTCGGAAAGGCATCCCTTAATAAGAATCAATGTATGCTAACGACAGATTGAAAAGCGACCATCGATCAAAATCACTTTAAATAAAAATACATAAAAATAAATAATAATAAAAACAAATAGAAATCTAAGAATCGCTAAATGCTTCAAATAGAAACCTCTCACCACCACAGAATCGCGCCACAGTTGAAGAGAGAAATTGTAACTGGATTCCACGTTAGGGGAGTAGCGTGGAACAGTAATCAGTTTTCCCAAATTTCCAAACTCAAACATCGCTCCCGGCCCCTTCAGATATTGTTCCTCTGCCGTCTTACGTCCCTGAAATGCCCCAACTCATTCCCAGAAAACCTCATTTCCAATCTCCATATTCAGAAAAGTCAACCCCAACTTTTCAATCCAAGTTTCGACCTTTTCACAAACCCGTTGCACTCAGCTTCGGCTGAAAGTCGACAGCCTAGCGAATTTCGGCCTCGACAAAGCATCAGCCAATGCTACCAAATCATTATCAGTCAGCGCCGCAACCATATCAACTTCTCTTTCCTCCAAAAAGAGGACGCTGACCGGCTTCAAGTGCATTAATATCTTCGTTATTAAACATTGCTCTATGATTAGGAGAGATGAACGGAAATGGATTATGAAAAAATGGACCACCAAATCAAAATCTGAATTACACCACCCAGCAATATATTTTTCCACCAACGCAAGAACCATGCAATCGACCGTCGGTTTAGAACAATCAGTACATCAACCTCGTCACAAATAAAAAATATAAAAAATGGCAGAACACCTTGGAATGAAATGGTTACTGCAAAACAGAATGAAACTTACTGAAAACCTTCTTTGAGAATATTCTTCCTTATTCCAAAGAAACACAATTTGCTGCCTAAAACGAAAATAAAATAAATCAATCAAAAACGTATTATTTAACCACATTCAAAAATCTATAAAATGAACAGAGGAGCCGTAAATCCTATGCATAAAGAAATTGATTTTGCATATGCAGAAGATGAAATCGAATAACTAGACCTGTCAAACGGATGGGACGGATGGTAAACTGGACTGATGATAAACGAGACGAATGATAAATGGATGAGATCCGTTTAACCATTTAGTAAAGGATAAATGGATATGGATATTAAACGGATGGATGATAAATGGATAATCCATTTATCCATTTACCATTCATTTACTTCTTGAAGTAAACTAAAGATTCGATAGTCGTTATTGTGTTTATCTTAACTTGAAGAAGGTGTGAAGATCCCCATCGATTATGGGCTTGACTGCTTTCCGTATGGGTTATGAAGTTGAAGATCCCCATCGATTGTCTGTTAGAGTACCAAATACTAATGCTCTTGAATCAGTCGAGTCTTCATCTTATTCTACAAGAAAGCATGCCAAAGTCGTAAAACAGAAAAATGACGCCCTAAATGTTATGATTCAAAAAGATATGTGATGATCTTTGTAGGAGGTTTAGGGTCTTGGGATGACGCATTAGATTCTTCAGAAATGTATGATTCACGTTCAAACAAATGGGTGGAAATTCAACGCCTACCATTGGAATTCAGCACTGCTTGTTCTGGTGCAGTCTGCAACAACATATTTTTTGTATTTATTCCGAAGCTGACAAACTTGCAACATATGACATCGAGAGGGGTTTCTGGGTCATAATACAAACTGCCCTGAGCTAGTATCATGCAGCAGCCGTGTCCTCATGTTGTCAGTCTCATGGTGCGAAAGTGATGGCCAAATACGCAGACGAAATAAAGCCGTGAGGAAGCTGTGGGAACTAGATATGACTTATATGGTATGGAAGGAGGTCTGTGTGCACCCAGATGCCCCAATGGACTGGAACTGGAATGCTGCATTTACATCCGAGAAATGTTAAAAAAAATTGGGGTCAGGTTTTGAACTTCTCAACCGTGTGCTATGTTTTTGAAACCGCATCAAAGTGGACTCATGTTTCCAGGAATCAAATGGCTATGGCTTTGGATGCTTTCCGTAAGATAATTCTCTGTTTCATTGAATCCGTTTATCCATAAAAATGAGATGATTTTTTCAAAAAGTTAAATGGATGATTAATGGGATTTGGGTTAATCCTATTATCCATTTATTCATGTGCCATTCGATCAACCTGCATGATTTCATTGACTTGATCAATATATATCATGTGGACAGGAAGGATAAATTCAGAAGTGAAATATTGTGTAACCAGATGACAATCCATTTCCACATGTTTAGTTCTTTCGTGGAAAAATGGATTGCGTGTGATGTGCATTACAACAACATTATTACAATATAGTTGATCTTGGATAGGGACGGTGACTTGAAAATCGTTAAGAAGTCTGTGAATCCATACAAGCTCACAACAAGAATGAGCCGTTGAGCGATACTCAGCCTCAGCGGAGGAGCATGAGACAACATTCTGTTTCTAGCATTTCCAGAAAATTAGTGAACCACCAAATAACACTACATATCCTGATATGGACCGACGTGTGATTGGGCATGCACCCCAATCAACGTTACAGTACGCGGATATGTCAAGGGAAAAGTGGAAAAATATTGCAAAACCCTGTGCATGTGCCACCTTTAGATAGCGAAGGACTTTGTGTTCTGCGTCAAGGTGATCAACTCTGGGTGCATGCATGTACTGACTCAGTATGTGCACTGAATATGAAATGTCAGGTCTCGTAACATAGAGGCATATCAGCTTCCAATGAGCCTTCTGTATACTAGGGCATCATCAAGAGGTTTAGGGCATCATCGAGAGGTACACACTTGGATAAACTCAATCTATGATTGGTATCCATATGCATTTTTGAAAGCTTGCAACCAAGAAGTCATGCTGCAGAGATGAGATTGAGGGTGTAATTTCTCTGGTTGATAAATATAACTGAATTTGATTTGGGAACTTCTATGCCCATGAAATATTTAGCATGAATGAAAGCCTTGATGTTCGCAACGAGATCAGAATTGATGCCTGTGAGGATCACATCGTCAACGTATACAAGCAAAGCGACAAAACAGTCTGAATTGCTGATAATGAACAACGAATGATCATTTTGACTGTGTGAAAACCCAAAATCAATCAAAGCCTTCATAAAATTTTCAAACCATCGTCTTGACGCCTGCTTGAGCCCATACAGACTCTTTTTTCAATTTACAGACATTCCCTTTGAACTTTGCTTCAATGTAAAATTATGGTGGCAAAGACATACATTTCCTCCTCTAGTTCCCCATGTAAGAGAACGCGTTATTCATGTCCCGCTGAAATAAATGTCAATCCTTAGATGCAGCAACAACCAGGAGAGTTCGAACAGTTGTTATCTTCACAACGAGTGCAAAAGTCTCCTTATAATCTAGACCCTCTAGCTAAGCTAATTAGGGGCGGAGCTAGCCAAAGACTACTTGGACTTCAGCCAAAGCAGTTTTGGGTCAACTAAAAAAACCTCAAATGTATATATATATATATATTTGCCGAACCTGATATAAATCTTTCCCACACTTACGGTATATATGCTAACACCTTTACAATGAATAAGCTGTTTACATCTGAAAAAACACACTTAAATTTATCCTTCATACTTGCAATGTTAATTATGTTTAGCTTATATAACACTACGATGCTTGGTTTAAATAAAGTTTTGTGAAAATTGCTTATTTTTTTTTGTAAAAATAAGCTTGAACTATAGAATTTTGTAAATTATTTGACATTTGATATATTTATTAATATTTAAAAAGATTCCTTTCATAATGATATAAACTAACTCATCTAATCTTTTATTAA